>LPNX010160826.1:225558-271541 GCA_001517045.1 Pseudotsuga menziesii | reverse complement strand
GGGGGGGGGGGGGGGAGGTGGTGAGAGAGAGGTTTAAAGAGAGATCAAGATTGAGATTAGGGGTTATGGGTTTAGAAAGAGTGATAGACAATTAGAGAAAATTGAGGGTTAGAAGTTTATAGAGAAAGTGATATTTCCAGCTAGGGGTTTAGACAGGGAAAGTGAGATTAGCGGTTAAGGTTTTAAAGAAAGAGAGATATTCATGGTTAGAGAGAGAGAGAGAGAGATTGGGGTTTAAGGGTGTAGAGAGAGAGATATTTGAGGTTAGGGGTTAAGAGAGACAGAGAGAGATAGATTGGGCGTTAGTGGTTTAGAGAGAGATATTAGGGGTTACAGGTTTACGAGAGAGATAAAGAGATCAGCAGTTAGGGGTTTAGATAAAGAGAGAGAGAGAGAGAGATTAATGGTTAGAGGTTTAGAGAGGGAAATATAAAAAGAGAGAGAATTATAGTTAGGAGCTGGGAGAGATACATGGGTTGGTGGGTAGCTATTTTGAGAGACAATTAAGAGATTTGTGGGGGTTAGGGATTTAGAGAGAGAGAGATTGGGGTTTAGTGGTTCGGGGTTTTGTGTGTGTGTGTGAGTGAGTGAGAGAGAGAGAGAGAGAGAGAGATTAGGGGTTATGGGTTTATAGAGAGAGAGAGAGAGGGATTCGGAGTGAGTGCTTTAGAGGAAGATATATATTGGGGGTTAGTGGTTTTGGGAGAGAGAGGGGGGGGGAGAGAGATTGCGAGTTATGGTTTTACAAAGAGAGAGGGAGATTGGAATAGAGGAGTTTAGAGATAGAAAGAGATATTTGTGGTTAATGGTTTATATATATTAATATTGGAGGTTAGGGATTTAGAGTGAGAGAGATAATGACATTGGAGGTTACAGATTTAGAGAGAGAGAGAGAATGATATTGGATGTTAGGTATATATATATATATATATAAGAGATTAGGGATTTAGAAAGAGGGAGAGATTGTGGCCTAATGTTTAGCAATATAAATAGATAGATAGATATACACACACATATTAGGGGTTAGGGTTTAGGGATTTAGAGAGAGAGAGAGAGAGAGAGAGAGAGAGAGAGAATTTTAGAGGGACATATTTGGGGTTTGGTATTTTGAGAGAGAGATATTGCATCTTAGGGGTCTAGAGAGAGAGAAATTGGGGGTTAAGGGGTTAGGTTTTAGGGGGTTAGATAGAGGGAGGGAGATAGATATAGGGGATTAGGTTTCCAAATGGATAGATAAGTAGATATTTGGGTTAGGGGTTTACATGGATACAAAGAGTAACAAATAGGGTGAAAATGGGGGTTAAGGGTTTAGAGAGAGAGATATAAAGAGATAGATCCGGGGCTATGGGCTTAGAGAGAGAGAGAAGGATTGGAGGTTAGCATATTAGAGAAAGAGGCAAAGAGACACATTAGAGGAATTTTGGGGTCTAAAATGGGCCTCCTAAGGAAAATAATAAAATAATAGTTAAAATAATAAAATAATATTTATTAATTTTGGAGGAAGAAAGAAAAAACTACTTTTTGTGTTCATATTTTCGACATATCTCCCTGTTTTTTTACTCAAATTTCGATCAGGAGAGCTCGTTGGATGTGAAATTTGATTCTAAATCCAACGAGTACCCACACTGCATACTTTTGATGGACCCCGCTACCCCAAAAACAAGAAATACCTGAAAAAATGTGATGATGACATCATCATCACATTTTTTCAGGTATTTCTTGTTTTTGGGGTAGCGGGGTCTGTCAAAAGTATGCAGTGTGGGTACTCGTTGGATGTGGAATTAAATTTCGCATCCAACGAGCTCTCCTGATCGAAATTTGAGTAAAAACACAATGAGATATGTCGAAAATACGAACAAAAAAAGTAGTTTTTTTTAATGACAAATATGTCAATTCAACCATTATGGTTGACTTATTTTATTGAAATTCTATTGGTTCTTGAATTCCAACTTAGAAAAACTTATTTTGGCACGTTTTCTTATAAGGCCCATTTTAGACCCCAAATTTCCTCTAATGAATATTGGGGGTTAGGGGCTTAGAGAGAGAGATATGGTGTTAGGGGTTTATAGAGAGAAAGAGATGGTGATGGAGAGAGAAAGAGATTGGTTGTTAGGGGTTTATAGATAGAGAGAGATTGAAGGATAGAAATAGAATTTGATATGACGTTAGGGTTTAGAGAGAGAGGAAGATAGAAAGAGGGGTGTTTGGGTTTAGAGAGATAGTGAGAGAGAGAGAGAGAGAGATTGGAGCTTAGGTATTCAGAGAGAGAGAGATTGGAGCTTAGGGGTTTAGAGAGAGATTAAGAGTATGTGTTTAGAGTGAGAGAGAAAGAGAGGTTAATGGTTATGGGTGAAGCGAGAGAGTCAAATGGAGAGGTTGTGGATTAGGGGTTTAAAAAGAGAAAGAGAGAGTTTGGGGGGAAAGGGTTTAGAGGGAGAGAGAGACTAGGGGTTAGGTGTTTAAAAAAAAGAGATAAAGTGAGTGTTAGGTGCTTGGATAGTTACATAGATGGATAAAGATAGAGAGAGAAACATAGAAAGAGAGAGGGAGAGATACATTGGGTGTATGGGGTTTAGAGAAAGATTTGTGTTTAACGATGTAGAAAGAGAGAAACATTGGGGGATAGGGTTTAGGGATTCAGAGACAGGGAGAGGGAGAGAGATAGAAATTGGAGGTTAGGGGTTTAGAGAGAGAGAGAGCTTGGGGGTTAAGGGTTTAGAGAGAGAGAGAGAGACTAGGGGTTAAGGGTTTAGAGAGAGAGAGAGAGAGTGAGAGAGAAATAAATTGCAGGTTAGGGGTTTAGAGAGAGAGAGGGAGAGAGAGAGAGATTGGAGGTTAGGGGTTGAGAGAGAGAGAGAGAAATAATGTGGGTTACATGTTTATAGATAGAGAAAGATTGGGGGTTAGGTGTTTAGAGATATTTTGAGGGATATTAGGGGTTCATGTTTTAAAAAAAGAGTGATTTTGGGGATTAGGGGTGTAGAGAGAGAGAGAGAGAGAGAGAGAGAGAGATTAGGGGTTATAGGTTTAAATAAAGAGAAAAATTAGGGACTAGTGGTTTAGATAGTTAGACAGATTGATAGAAGGGTAGAGAGAGAGAGAGAGATTGGAGGTTAGGGGTTTAGAGAAAGAGACATAGAGAGTGAGTGATATTGCATGTTAGGGGTGTAGAGTGAGAGAGATTGGGGTTTCGAAGTTTAGAGAGAGAGAGAGAGAGAGATCAAGGGATAGGGGTTTAGAGAGATATAGATTAGGTTTTAGATATTTAGAGAAAGAGAGATTTAGTGTTAGGGCTTTAGAGAGAGAGATATATATTGGGTTTTATGTGTTTAGAGAGAGAGAGAGGTAAAGAGAGAGGGATACCTGGAGAGAGAGAGATATTGGTGGTTAAAGGTTTAGGGAGAGAGAGATTCACGATTAGAGAGAGATATATATTAGGTATTTGGTATATGGAAGGAGGGGGATTAGGGGTTAGGGGTTTGGAAAGAGAGTATGAGAGAGATGTATATTGGAGGTTAGAGGTTTAAAGAGAGAGAGAAAGAGACTGGAGGTTTGTGATTTAGAGAGAGATATAGAAAAGGAACATTAGGCGCAAGGGGTTTAGAGAGAGAGAGATATTGGAGTTGGTGGGTTTAGGGAGAGAGATATTCAAGTTTAGGAGTTTAGAGAGAGAGAGAGAGAGAGAGAGAGAGAGAGAGAGAGAATGGGAGATAATGGTGGTTTAGAGATAGAGATATCACAAGAGGATTATGGATGGTTAAGGTAGAGGAGAAGAGGGACATGTAGAGAGCAGGGAGTGGTATGTGGGTGAGGAGTGGAGGTTTGGAGAGAGAGAGAGATTTTGGTGGTTAGGATTTTAGAGAGAGAGAGAGAGATATTTAAGGTTAGGGTTTAGAGAGAGAGAGGGAGAGATTGTGTGTTAGTGGTTTAGAGAGATAGATAGATTGGGTGTTAGGGGTTTAGAAAGAGAGAAAGTTAGGGTTACCGGATTAGAGAGAGAGAGAGAGAGAGAGAGAGAGAGAAAATTGAGGTTATGTGTTTATTAATATAAAGAGAGAGAGAGAGAGAGAGAGAGAGAGAGATTGGGGTCTATTGGTTTCTCTCTCTCTCTCTCTATCTCTCTCTCTCTCTCTCTCTCTCTATATATATATATATATAGAGAGAGAGAGAGAGAGAGAGAGAGATATGGGGAGTTATGGTTATATAGAGTAAGAGATTGAGGGTTATCGTTAGAGAGAGAGAGAGATTGGGGGTTAGGGATGTAGAGAGAGAGAAAGAGAGAGAAGAAGAGTTAAAGAGAAAAATGTTGAAGTGTTATATGTGACATGGGTTGAAGTGGGTATAATAATTTTATTTTGGTGTTATATAAATTTACAAGGCTGTATGTTGAAAGTTGTATGATTTATAAGTATCATGTTTCAAAAGTTATTGGTTACAAGTTATATGGGTTCAATGAGAGTGGCTAAAGTAGCTAAGGTTTAGAGGAGGTTAAAGTTATAATTACCAAGGGAAGAGATCCTAACTCCTAGGTTGCATGAATATAGTGTCAACAAAAGGGGGCTCCCTCGTTAGACCACTTTAAAAACCTTGTGTATACATGGTCGAGCACCCACTTGGGGCATACTGGGAGGGCTTCTCTAGGAGTTACCTCCCTCCACCTATTACTAGCGCAACGGCATTTGAGTTCCCAGCTACAACAAAGGCACATGTGGAAAAGGGTTTTGTAAACAAGCTAGAGGCATGGGTAACAGGTCATTAAATCACCCCCATTACTACACCCATATTTTCCCTAAATCTGAACAAAATTCTGCTTGAAATTTATAATTTGAGTGCTTAACACGATTATAAGCTACTTACTATGTTCTAAAGCTAATCAGTGGTTTCAACAATTCTTCGTTTATCAGATTTCTGCTGATATGGGATGCTGTTGGAAATGGTTCTTGGAGGATGATGATGGCATGAGTCGATCTATTTCAGTGAGTAATTATTTTATTTGGAGAGAAGTCTAATAAAACCAATGGTTGAACCGCACCCAATCTCAAGTGGCTGCACAAATCTAAAGCTATAGAAGCATGCGAATTATAGTCATAAACATAATAGTGATAAATGAATAGGTATTTTGGGTTAAGAAAATTTTCTCATAAACATAATAAACCGGTTCTGGAGCTACCACTGGCTCTGATGCTCTTCTCTATACTGGATATACAGATCCTTATATGTCGTAATTTGACTAAGTGTCTCCCTTCGATACAAGCTACCTTTGGTAAGAGATCGATCCATCCATATACTAATGGCGTTATTTATAATTAATCTAAACACCAACCAATTCAACTATAACTATAGTGGGTATTCAAATGCCTCAAATAAATGACGGAAATAATATCTAAGCATGCAAAAACAAAAGAAACAAAACCCTCTGAACAAAATAACATCTGAGCATGCAGCAACAAAACCCTTTTAACAAAAATACAGTAAGATTTAGGTTTAGGTTTTCATTACATATAGCGTAACAAAATAGCATAACCCTCTTAAAAAATATAGCGGAAGATTAATAAAAAATACCAAAACCCTCTGTACAAAATACCATTTACTGCGTGAGACAGTGTATACATAGGTTCTAATATAATACAAACCAATATAAAATTTATACTCACATTCATATTTCTTCTCAAACTCCCTGGTAATATGACGGTTCTTCCCTGGTCCACAAAATTTCTGGCAGTGAATCTAAACGTGGATTCAAAATTTGACTGAACATAAACCCACCTGTTCCTCCATTTCATACTATGATGAGCTTAAAACTCAGGCAATCAGTGTGCTGATTAGGTTGAGCCTGAAGATAAATGAAACCCAGAAAGATAATCAGAAATAAACACAAGAATCCAACCAAAAAAGGTTTTAAAGACAAGCCGAATAGGTAATTCACAACCATATGGGGATAGATCTCAGTACCGCCAGAATAATTGCATAAATTTGAGAGATCAGATAATAGAAACTGTAGCCATATCACAAACAAGATGAAGTGCCTTGTTCGATTGGAAGGGAGAACCTTGTGTTAATTACTGCATGAAAAAAACAAACTGCAAGCACATCGTCCCTTTGATTATGGCTTTTTGGATCAAGAATGTCGTTATCATACAACGGATACTCATGATTTGAAATTTGCAAGCACACAACAAACTCCAAGCTCATCGTCCCTTTGATTATGGATTTTTTGGATCCAGATTGTGGTTATCATACAACGGCTACTCATAATTTGAATTGCTTCATTTATTTTCATAATTTGAAATGCTTCATTTATTTTGACGTGGACAATGTTCCATCAACATCTTTAGCAACTTGTGGAGGAGCAATGTGACGGTTGATGGTGTAGATTTGAAATGGTTTTTTTTTCATGTCCCGATTTTACTATAATAGTCTGACGTGAACAACATTCCGTTCGCATCTTTTGCAACTTCAGAGGAGTTACCTGATTCAGGGCTGCCACGTCCGATTACAGTGGATGTTTAAATTTTTTTATCTCCAGGGAGTAACAAGGAGTGACTAGATATATAAAGTTTTGAATGACAATAAAGAATGTTATGAATAACTTAGTGAGATTACTCTCTTCACTTTATGAATAACTTAGTGACAACTTTGTGAAATTACTGGTTAGGTTATCTTCAGCATTTATGTATTTACGGTTTAAAAGTTTAAGTTTAATTTTAATTTTAGATTATGTGTTTTTACTTTATTAATAACAAAAGGTTAATAATATTATATTTGTTTTTTAATTATTAGACTATTTAGTTAGTTATATATTTAAAGTATTTATTTGATTTTAATTTTAGATTATGTGTTTTAACTTTATTAATAACAAAAGGTTAATAATATTATATATGTTTTTTTAATTATTAGACTATTTAGTTAGTTATATATTTAAAGTATTTATTTGATTTTTTATGATTTTGTTGTGGAGGCAAAACAATTTTTATTTTATTTATAGGTAAAAGATTCTTTGATAAATTATTTTTAGTAAACATTAAAATTTGGTGTGTTTGTATCAATCTATATATGGATTGCGTAGTATATTTTTTAGGTAGTTATTATTAATGAAAATTTGAATATTTAATATAATGTTATATATTAATTGTATTTGTTATGATTATTAAAATTTTGAATTAATTTCTAATAAGAAAAAAATATATAATTTGTAATGTATTTGGGTTTGATTATTTTATATGTTATGGTTAGATTTTTTATTTCTACTTTTTTATGGTTTTTCTTCTTAGTCCATGCTTACACCTTGAGCTAAAATTTTCTTAGAAACATATCACTACTTAAGGTTTTTTAAGATTATTTTGAGTAGCTAAGTTTTGTCAAACATTATCATAATGATGCAAGTAGAGGTCTAAATCTGAATATTATTTAAATAAGGCTTAACTATGACTGTAATTGCATGAAAATTTTCTTCCTTACAAAAATGTTTGGCCCTCCCTTTTATATGCTTATATTTTTTAGATAGATACACATAAAAATAAATAATAAAATTTATATATTATTTATATATCATTTTTTTTCTTATTAGAGAATAACTGTTATGATAAAGAAATATTAATTTGATGATAAAATGAACTTAATTTAATGATAAAATATTCTAGGCTTGCTAACATTTATTTTTTCTTTTAGTAGTCAAGTCGCCACAAATAAAGGGTATATACACCAATTTACAAAAATAAAATTCCCTTTTTGTGTGTGAGAGAGAGAAAATTCTATTAAAGATTAAAGATAATTGTACATATAGATACAAAAAATTGACTGAAAATTCCCATGGTAACCTTTTCCACCCCTAAACCCAAGAGAGCTACAATCATAAAGTCCTTGAGACCTAACTAGCTTTTCATTTTCCCCATTCGCATTACAAAATCCACAGAATTCATCATGATCTTCTCAGCATTGAAAAGGTCCATCCAAACAAGATATACAAACCAACCTCTCGGTCCCCATCCCAAAGGGTGTCGCAAACCATCATCCACTGAAGCCCAAAAGAGTTGCTACTTCAAAGGCCGGTGAAGCAAATGAACCAGAATAAAACAATTGGCACATGGCCATCCCACTACATATCCATTCCCCAACATCCCATCCCTACAAAACAAACAACAACAAACCAAAACATGAACAAATCCTTACCAAGCTCCCTTCGGTGAAGGCTTGTATTCAGCAGGAAGGTTCTTGTCGTTGGATGGTGGGGTGTGCTCCCGACTGTCCGACGACGAAGTTCCATTAACCAAGACACACACAAAGGGGGATTTCTCCAGGCGCATGACACCTTCCAAAATATCCATGTTACTCTACATGTCTTCTCTTAAATTATTCAAGACCTTATGAGCCAGGTCCACAATGGTTTCACGTTCCATCATGGTTTTAGCCAAGATTTTCCTCAGGATCGAGTGAGTGTTCAAATGAGCATCCATGTCTCATTCTTCCACCATATTCTTATTCTCATCCTCTTCCATGTTCCCAATATATACACTAATGTGTGTGGGATCCTCGCCGTGAATTACTGGCCTGAGAGAGGATCCTCATCCTTTCTTTCATTGCGCTCATTTCCCACTCTTTAGCTTCGTATGCATTGATAGGGATCCATCACCTCTTTATGGTCAAACAAGGCATCAAGATTTATGCACACTCACAATCGCTCAATCAGAATAGATGTGGTTAAGGGAAATCCCAACATTCTTAAGTATTATCCCTTCCAAACCCAAACATTCAATTAGAATAAATCCCACCTAATGCAAGCTAGATTCATCCTATAACATTCCTCCATCATCTTGGTGATCAAGGGTTGTCTACTCTTCCTCCTGTCATGTCTATTTAATACCATAAACCACACCATACTTCCTTGAGACCACATAATTGACCCCATAATCAAACACTAGTTGGTTCCATGATCTTAGTCATTGCATTTATTATTTCACCCACCATGTGTCATTTGCATGCCTCCATGGATTTCAGATTCTATCATAGATTCATATTATATAAAATATCAAAATTAAAGTTTTTTTTTTTAAATTCAATTTATTTTTCATAATAATTTATAAAAATAAATTCTTATTAATTTATCTAACTTTTGATTAACCAATATTCATAAAACATATTAGTTATTTTAAAAATTTTATTAAAATATGTTATTTACATATATAGAAAAACATGGTTGCCATGTTTAAAACAAATGTGTAAAATATTTTTACTAATAGTTAAAAAAAATATTATATTTCAACTTACATACTTAAGAATAACAATGGTTCCTACAGGTGATACATATAGATGTCTAAGTATACATGCAAGCTGGTAGATTAATATTCTATACATACTAGTATATATATTAGTATACATGTATGTTAGCATATATATTATTAGGTATACTATGTGAACATGCACGTATATCTATATTTTTTTCTAAGTAGGAGTAAAATATATTAAAATATGAAAAATAGTAAAAACCGAGTTTCCAAAACTTACCAAGGCAGAAACTAGAAGTTATTACATATGTTATGAACTTTTCCTTGAGGTGGGAAATCAAGTTTTACTTTCAAAATTTAACATAGTTATATCATAAACTAACAATCTAATAAAAAAAGAAACAAACCATGAAGGGAAATGCATATCGTAGTCCTTATGACTTTCTCCAAGGTTCCTCGACAATAGGGCACGGCCTTTTAAGTAGTCATCTTCATACCCTGAGAGAGCAGGTTCAGGGTCCTAGTGCAGCTCCGTGACAGGAGAAGGAACCGACATTTGTTGTTGCTGGTTGTCAGTATGCATGCCCATTTCAACTTTCTGCCCGTGTGCTTCCACGTCGGTAGAAACTTCAGCTACATGTTCGGTGTGATGAATGTCCCTTGCAGGGTCTTGCTGGTTCATGTTTGGTGCGGTCGAGGAAGTTTCCTAAGAAGTCAATCTTTTTTAGTCACTAGAGGTCAATGGAGTGGGAGCACAGTCACATTCCTAGAGAAATTGTGCAAGCACATTCTTCATTCTCCAATAATGGGAGAGTCATTGTCATAGGGGTTGCGTGGAGTGGTGGCAAGCCACATCTTGATCTTCATAACCATCCACCTCCCTGTGCACGCTGACGGGAATGTGGGCGCCATATCTCACAAATATTAAACATCGTAATGTTTCCCTCATTCTAGATCCCCTAGAGATTCTACCTCTACGAGGAGTGGCCCTAAGTCTGATCAACATAGTCGGTGAGTGGTTGGAAGGCCAAATAACATTGGAACGACCAAAGAAATGGTTGATGTTCTTGTTCCATGGAATTTATTTAGGGTTGGAAGGCCAAATAACACTGGAGCGACTGAAAAAATGTCCATAAATAGTTTGCTTCTCAAGAAAAGTATGTTTAGATACATCAAGCATGGTGATGAGGAGAACAATATTAATGATGACGACCATTAAATTTCCTTGTTTCCTGGAGCTAGCCATCTAAGCCGAGGTCTGTGTGAAGTCACTAAAAGTATAGAGGCAGGTGTTTTTCAGGCTGGAATGATTTTTCGAAGGGAGGTGTGCATGGTTATAAGGGCATCGATGACAGCTAGGGTTGGTGTCCATTAAAACTATGTCCCAACTACCTCCACATTGCATCGTCTCGGGGAACCCACATCCAGGGTGGTCACATCCTTAGCCACGATGTTTTGATAATTCGACCAAAGATCAAGGGATGTAGCAGAATGGTTATCAATATCATAGAGATGAAATCATGATAGAACCCTCTCATTCGCTATTTTGTCTGCTATACTGTTGGATTTGTGCCTCACATGTTGGAGGATGATTGGAGCTGCATTCTTGAGTTTCTTGGTTAGAATTTGGAGGAGGAGATCCAGTCTCTATCCTTGAGCCAATTTGGATGCAGGAGTATTATTTTGAATTCTGGTGGTGAGAGAAATGATAAGCTTTGAATCTCCTTCCATGATTAAAGAGAAAATATTCCATCATTTGGAAATATGCATCCCCAGGATACAAGCCATTAGCTTAGCATCCTTGTTGTTGTTAATTCTCATAGGTCCATAAAAAATGCTCTTCATCCGTCCCCTCGGATCTTGAAAAAATCCACCAAATCTAGCTAGGTCAGGATTGTTATTGGAGATCCCATCAAAATTACATTTGAAGAATTATGTCGAGGGTGGGATCCAAGCATCAAAGCTACAGGAGGAAAGGAGAATATGAAGAGGATTTTTATTTATAAGGTTTTGATTGTAGTCCTAGTCTTTGAGAATGGTGGATTCAGTAGTTTCAGAAATAAATCATCATTCATACAAGGATGGAGTGAGAGGGTTTCTAGAAGATGTTGTTGGAAGGTGTTCCAGATAAAATTAGGTGGTTGGGAGTGGTTGTTGAAATGAGGTGATTTCTTTCTCTCCATATTTCCCAAAGAAGAAATCCAGGGATGAGCTTCTAGAGAAGGTTAAGGGTGGGGTTTCGAAAAGAGTGATTAGTCCAGCTGTCTAGGGTATTGACTATATTTCCTCAAACTCTCTACAATCTACGACACAAAATTGAAACTTTGTCCCAATGTAAGTTGGCCAAAGGAAAAAGGTAAAAAGGTGGTATATAGTTTCCTCCTGTTTGTAACACATGAGACATTGGGATGGTCCATTAAAACCTCTTTTCATGATATTGTCCCACATCAAGGTTTTCTTGTCTCTTAAGATCCATAAGAAGGTGTGGATCTTCATCCATTTTTTGAGGCTCCATATTTTGTTCCAGTTGGGATCCTGCATATTATCGCCATTGTGAACTAAGAGGTGATAATCTTCCTTCGTGGTGTAATTTCCTTTGGGTTCATGCCCCCATCTAAGAATGTCAGTACCCATGGCATACTTGATTTTGTGATTCTTTAGTTCCTCCATGATTGGGTGAAGTCTGTCCATATCAATTTGTTAGAATAATAAAAACCCATTACCATACTTAGGAAATAAAATTTAATCATTTTCGTCAAATTCCTAGGTCCTACACTAGCTAGTTGACATCCACTTGCTTCCTTGTGGTCAAAATTTCCTAACATTCCTCCAGGAGAGATTTGGAAAGATTATGGAGAATATTATGAAAACCCAATATACTTCCCATTTTAGTAAGTGCACATTCCTTCCTTATCCATAGTTTCCTTCTTTTTCATGAAAAACGTTTAAGGCAAAACGTGAAAGCTAGTCTAAGGCAACTGGCTTGTTTTTTACACATCTCACCCTCCTTTTTTTCTCTCCTAAAACCATGAATTTTTCAAATTTCCTTCACTTATCACTTGATGCAACTCATTCATCCTAGTTGTGACCTTCTTGATATATTAAGAAAGTGTTTTATGCACCTATGGTGTATTTTGACTAGTTTACTAAGCCTGCTTTTGTGATGGTTTGAATAGAATCCTTATGCATTTGAATATTTGATGTAAATATATATTTGGATAGCCTATTTTTTCATAAGGTTGGCTGGTGTAAAATTATTCAATAGAATATTATGTTATGCACCATTTTTCAGTCTACATTTTTTAGTGAATCTATGCATGTTTTACAAGCAATTTTGTGAGTTCAATTGATCTAAGATTGGGATTAATTTCCACATGGTATAATATCCTTGTTAGCTCAATTTTTCTCCTCTTTTATTGATTTTGCAGGACCGACATCATTCCCTAGGACCTCATTCTGTCTATTCAAGGGCGTTGTTGCTGAAGAATGGATCAATCTCACCATATCATCTGACTCCATTCAACTACTTCGAATGGAATGCACATATGGAGATTATGATGAGGAGTAAAGGCCTCTACAAAGTGACCATGGAAACTGAGGCTGATCCTAATGTAGAAAAAAAGAAGATTAAATGGAATAATAGGAGATATGTGGAATATGGTTTCTTATGTCTCAGCATTTGTAGAGACCTTCTTTCTGATCTTGATGGATTGGCATCACCAAATGAAGTATGGGATAATATTCAAACTTTATTTGGTAAGACAAATGAAATGAGGGGACATCAACTAGAGAATGATCTGATTTCACTAAGTCCAAGCAGCTTCAAATCCTTGTAAGTCTACTTCTCCAAGTTCAAATCATTGGTTTTGCAGTTGAAACAATGTGGTATTGAATAAGAAATATGAACAACTAGTTTTGGCCATACTTTTGAATCTTTTCCCTAACTACTCATTATTATTTTCAACCTTCCATGCCACAAAGCTAACACATCGAACCTAGAAGATTCCTTCACTGGAAGATTTCATGAAATCCTTGACCTAGGAGCAAGACAAGTTGGTAATAATAGGAACCATCAAACCTTCCAAAGATCAAGCTTTGGTTGCTAGAGATTCAAAGGTGGATTCCAAAGTAAATAAGAATGCTAAGAAGCCTCCCGATCAAAAGGGAGACAAGTCCAAGTATCATGAGAAGTCATCAAACTTCAAGAAGAAGAGTTCCCATAAGAAGAAGGGTAAAGGTGAAATGAGCAAGTGTGCATACTGTGGTAAGGGATTTCATCTTGAGATATCTTGCATGAAGAAACAAATCGATATGTTGACTCAAATCCTGAAGAAGCACAAAATCTCTCTTCTTGAAGGAATAAAGAACAAGGAAGGACGATCTAGTTCTAAAGACAAGGAGAGAGTCCATTCCCTAGTTGCAAGAACTGTAAGATCTCCTTCCTTTATCATTGATTATGGAGCTTCAAGGCACATGATTTTGACAAGGGAGGCCTTCTCCTTTCTTGATGATTCAAATGGTCCAAAGATTTTATTGGGAGATAATTCTGAAACTGAAAGTAAGGGAAAGGGTAGAATAGATCTTGACCATGGTTCCTTCAATAATGTTTTGTATGTTCCGGGTCATGGTGTTAATCTCTTATCAGTCTATCAGATGACCCACAATAGGTTTCCTAAGAAGGTAGTATTTACTCCCAATGATGTTGAAATATCTAATATTTCGAATGGTATATTCATTGCTAAATATTTTGTGGATCACACTTAGAAAGTGTACAAGTTCTCACACTTCATTCCCTCCTCTACTCTCGTCACTCATGCTAATGAAGCCAACAATATTTGGAATGATAGGTTTGTCCATATAAATTACAAATACCTTTCATATTTTTGTGACAAAGACATGGTCATAGGGCTACCAAAGATTAAGTTTTCCAAAGGAGTATGTCAAGGTTGCATCCTAGGAAAACACCCATCTACGTAAGTATGAGAGAGTCAGTCATGAGTGAACCTCAGCAACGCTTGAGCTCATCCATAGTGAAATTGTTGGTCCTTTTCCCCATATGTCCATAATTCAATCCAAGTATGTCCTAACCTTCATAGATGAATTTTTCAAATATTGTTGGGTTTACTTCCTTAAGAATAAGTCTGAATTTTTTTACCTCTTCAAGGTTTTTGAAGCCTTGGTTGAGAACCAGTATGGAAGAAAGCTCAAGATCCTCAATTATGATAATGGTGGTGAGTATGTCAAGTCTTAGTTCATTCAATATTATGAATATGTAGGTATCCATATGTAGAACTATATTCCCTACACACCTCAGCAAAATGGTGTTGCTAAGAGGAAAAATAGATCTCTCAACGAGATGGACACTTGTATGATGGAGTCTAAGACTTTTACACCAATTTTTTGGGATGAAACTATAAAATATGCATCCTACATAAAAAATATGGTTCCTCACAAGCATATTGATGGAATTACTCCTTTCAAATATTGGAGTTGACACAAGCCTGATGTGTCTCATTTCAGGATTTTTTGGCTCTAAGGCTTGGGCTAGAATTCCAACAGAAAAGAGGAAGGATTTGGAACTCCAAAGTCAAGAGTTCTTGTTTGTTGGGTATTTTGAATATTCCAAAGGGTATAATCTGATAAACATGAGAAATCAAAGAGCATTTATTGAAAGGAGTGTTTAGTTTGAAGAAGAGCCTATGCCTGCAACAAAAATTAGAACGGTCCTATTCACCACCACCACCTCTGACTGTAAGTGAAGAGGATGGTAAGTTTTTTTATTCTGATATGTATGATAATTATTATTTAATTGCAGATCCTAACACACCTCCAAGGCCAAAGTGGGAAAAAAATACCATTTATGCAGGTGAGGAACTAGCTAGGAATCTTAGTGATCCTAGAAGAACTAGATGCCAATTCAAGAGTGTCCTTTATGTCAAGGACCCATTATTTGTTGTGAAGTGTTATATAATGGTTGAATCAAACCCACAAACATATGAAGAAGAATCAAAATATATAATATGGAAAATGTAACAAAAAACAAATTTAATTATAAGCTAGGTTAATTAATGTAAATAAACTAAGAGGTGACTTGAAACGTCACCTCTCTTCCCCACTTATAGTATAAATTACCGAGGCATCTATTTTGTAAATCAGACTCTACATTTTATAAAATATACAATTACACTACATTTCTCTTAAGTCTCTGTCCATTTCCCCATTCTTGCTCTTTCATTGGTATCAGAGCCTCTCAGCTCTCGGCACCAGCCCACCACCACTCCCACCTCCTCTGTACCTTCCCCCCACTCACACTGCATGCCACACTGCTGCCACACCATGCCGCTTCCATCGCCTTGCTGCTCCAGCCTCTCCATCCTACTCCACCACTCCTGCTGCTCCCCATCCTCCTGCTCCATCCTCCAACCCCCGCACACCTGCTCCACCCCCCATCCTCCATCCTCCGCTCTCCATCCTCCTATTATCTCCATGCGCACCTGCTTCCTCGATGTGCACCAGCACCCTCCATCATTCTACGCACCTACTCACCACATCCCATCATCCCTTCAATCGTCAGCGTTCTGCTCCTTAACGCTGCCCCTCCATCACCCATCATCCTCTCCACTCAACGCTTCCTCCTACTGTTGCTCCATCTCCATCTCCTCTTAGCCACCCTACACCATTCTCCACCATCCACCCTCCTTCCACCCCTCTTTGCCAGTTCCTTCTCCCACCATACTCCCTCTCTGCCATCCCATTTCCTCCATGCCCCAAACCGCATCACCTTCACTGCTCCATTATTGTCATCGTTCTACCACCCAATCGTCGCCTCCATCTTGCACATTCATCCACGATTCGCTCTTATAATAAATATTATTTAATATACTTTTTTATTAATAATATTTATTATTTAATATACCTAATATTAATAATATTTACTAATATTAATGTTTATTAATATTATTATTATTTAAAAAAATAAAAACAAAAAAAACTATATCATAATAATTACTATTATTATTATAAATATATAAAAAATAAAATTAAAAAAAAATAAATATATAAATCTTAGTGAGCTAGCATCGTATATTGAATAAAAATAAATCCATGTTCAGCGCTGAGAAAATTCCAGTAATCACCAGATCAATGGACGTTCGGTTCGATCAATTCAATGAGAAAATTAACAAGAACTACGAGGAACTCCACGCAAAAATCAAACAGATGAGTGACAATTTGACATCAAATTGGACACAATTTACATCACGAATTGAGAATAGTTTCCTCACTCTACAAGAATACCAAAATAAAAGTCAGGCAGTTTTAACCGCCATCTTGGACAGATTACAAATCTCAAATGACCTGCAACCAAACTCTCCCAGAACTCTGGAGCAACCAAATCCTCTATTCAACATGTCATCCTCTAACGCATATACACAAGGAAACTAAATACGGGTGAAAGTCGAGTTACCCAAATACGACGAGGATGAACGACAATGCATAGAGTGGATTAACAAAGCCGAGGAATACCTAGACATCCACAACATCCATTACGACGGTGAGAAAATTAAATATGCTTCCATGCATCTAGAAGGTAGCGATTACAACTGGTACTTATGGTGGAAGAATACTGCAAGAATATGTTCTTACAACTGGGTTAGCTTCAGGAACGACCTCATCAAAATATTCCAAGGCGTTGAAGAAAAATACTTCTTTGCCAAAATCACAAGGTTACAACAAAAAAATAGTGTCGATGAGTACACCTGTGATTGGGAAGCATTGTCAACTTGAGTCCCAAAATTAACCGATGACCAACGACTACAGACCTACATACACGGTCTAAAACAACACATCCGTGACGAACTAGAGTTATACAACATCTCTACCATGGAGGAAATACGATGTAAATCCAGGATTATTGAAAGTAAATCCGTTCATAAAAATGTCGACCAAAACGACTCCAAAAAGAAACCCCTCCAATTAGGATACATAGGAAATCCAAGGTATACACCGCCTCAACTTAGGGAAGGAACAAAGACTAGTTTAGAGGATCAGAGAATAAAAGAAGGGAAATGTAAGTTCTGTGGAGACAAATAGGATCCTGAGCATAGATGCTTACAAAATAAATTATATGCTTGTGAAGCAGAGCTAGAAGTCAATGAACCAATTGAGAACAATGTGAATAGCCAACAAGACTACCACCCAGGAATCGAGGACGACTCCCCACAAATATCATTAGCCGCTATTACCAGAATCTCCCAACCGCAAACATTGAAGATTAAAGGACATATAAAAAATAATAATGTCACAGTTCTCATTGACTCTGGCAGCACCCATAACTTCGTTAACGTCAACCTTGCTAAAGTATTTAACCTATTTATCCGTCCAGTACCTAACATGAAAGTTATGGTAGTAGATGGAAAGAAGATTGATAATGTGGGAAAATGTCACAAGGTTAAGTTACAAATGCAAGAATATGACTTAGAATCGGATTTCTTTGCGGTACCACTAGGAGGAATCGACGTAGTATTAGGAATACAATGGTTACAAACCTTGGGTACATACTCTGCAAATCACCAAGAACATTTTATTGAATTCCATGCATTGGGGAAAACACACAAATTATATGGGGTCCAACCACCTCCAATACAACTGGTTACATCACATCAGATGGAAAGGCTACATTGGAAAGATGCACCAACGTAGATACCTCAATGTCAAGAAATGGAGATTATAACAAGTGAAGGAGATAAGGACAAACAACCAAAGACACAAGAGCTAATTCAAAAACATCGCAAGGAGTTTCAAGAGTTACCTATGGCGCTCCCAACAAACAGAAAAATTGAACACATAATTGAAATAGAACCAAGGACAAAACCTGCCAGTAACAACCCATACATATGTCCACATCAAAGACGTTGTGATAGTTCACGTAGTCATTGTCGTCAAATAAGATTTGAGTAAAAATCTTCCTTAAGGGAAAGGCAATGTAACAAAAACCAAATTTAATTATAATCTAGGTTAATTAATGTAAATAAACTAAGAGGTGACTTGAAAAGTCACCTCTCTTCCCCACTTACGGTATAAATTACTGGGGAATCTATTTTGTAAATCAGCCTCCACATTTTATAAAATATAAAATTACACTACATTTCTCTTACGTCTCTATCCATTTCCCCATTCTTGCTCTTTCAGAAAACATCCATGAAGGAGGAATACCATATACTCCAAAAGAATGAGACATTGGAACTAGTCAATCTCCCTCTAGGGAGAAACCTAGTTAAGTGCAAATGGGTATTCAAGACAAAATTTGTTTCTGATGGCTATCCTAAGAAGTACAGGGAAATTTTAGAGTCCAAGGCATTCTCCCAATTCTGAGGCATTGACTACAATGAGACCTTTGTACCAGTGGAAAAGATGGATTCCATATGACTAGTTTTAGCCATTGGAACTTCTAAGCAATGGGATGTACATCACATGGATGTGAAAAGTTCCTTTATACATGGAGATATCAAAGACTATATATATATACAACAGCCATAAGTTTTTTTACTAATCCATCTCTTGTGTGCAAGTTGAATAAATCACTATATGGGCTAAAACAAGCTCCTATAGCTTGGTATGCCAAGATTCATGGCTTTCTGCTATCATAGAACTATAGTAGATGCAAGTATGATCCAAATGTGTATTTGAATATGATTCATGGTTCAATTATAAATATTTTTTTGTATGTGTATGACCTTCTAATCACAGGAATTTCCATGAAATAAATTTGCTCCTTGAAGGGTGCAATGAACCATGCTTTCTCCATGACTAATTTGGGATTATTGAGCCAATTTTTTGAGCTTGTGATTTCTCAATCAAGTATTGGAATTAAGGTATATCAGTCCAATTATTATTCATACCTGCTGAACAAGTTCAACATGAAGTATTTCAATCCAATCAAGACTCCTTTCCTTTCAAGACTTAATCTTGAAGAAGCACAATCCACTCCATTGGAAAACAAAACAGTCTATAGGAAACTGGTTGGATGTCTTCTTTATTTGACTCATACTCGATCTGATATATCTTATACACTGTGTGTGGAATAAATACATATGGATCAGCCTCATTACATCCATTGGAGATAATAAAAAATAATATTACACTTTATGCAGGGAACAAGGACACCTGGAATTCACTAGCTTGCAAAATATGAATTGGCTTTACTGATTCTAATTGGGAAGGTTATAAAACTGATAGAAAATTGACTTCTATATATGTGCTTATGCTTGCATATGGGCCAATCAGCTGGTCAAGTAAAACTGAAATTTCCATTTCACTTTCATCTATAGAGGCAGAATACAGAGGAGCTATGAATGTAGCTACTCGATGTTTGTGGTCATAGGGTATACTTAGAGAGTTTGGGATTGAATTTGAGACTTCTAAAATCATCTATTGTGACAACCAAAGTACCATTGGAATCTCAACTGATATAGTACTGAGGCAACGAACCAGACGCAGAGATCCATATGCACTACATCAGAGGTATTTTTCATGATGGGATCATTCCTCTGCATTATTGCTCATCATCTGATCAAGTTGCAGACATCTTCACCAAGGTGTTTTCTGAGAATAATTTCAACAATATAAAATCACTACTGGGGATATATGCTCATGTGGTGAATACTCATTGAATACAATATTTCATACATTTTTGTTCATGTCCATGTTTAAGGGAACATTTTCCCCTTTATGGGTTTGCCTCTTTCCTTGTTTTGTGTGGACAAGCAGTATGTAAAGGGTGACTAAGAATTGTTGCTAGGCCCTATATCTATGATATATTTATGCTATTTTTCACAATTCATGATTAATATGGAGTGTTAGAATAATCAAAACCCATTCCGATACTTAGGAAGTAAAATTTAATCATTTTGGTTAAATTCCTAGGTCCTACACTAGCTAGTTGGAATCCACATGCTTCCTTCTGGTCAAACTTGCCTAAAATGCCTCCAGGAGTTCTTTGGAAATATTCTGGATAATATTCTTACAACCCATTAGACTTCCCATTTTAGTAACTGCGCATTCCTTCCTTATCCATAGTTTCCTGCTTTTTCAGCATCTTTTGAGGCAAAAGGTGAAAGCTAGTCTAAGGCAACTGCCTTGTTTTTTACACAACTCAACCTCCTTATTTTTCTCTCCTAAAAGCATGAGTTTTTCCACTTTTAGGCTTCACTCATCAGCTAATACAACTCATTCATCCTATTCGTGACCTTATTTAAATATTAGGAAAGTGTTTTATGCACCTATGGGGGATTTTGAGTAGTTTAGTAAGCCTTCTTTTGTGTTGATTCGAATAACATCCTTATGCATTCAAATATCTAATGTAATTATATATTTGGACAACCTTTTTTTTCATAAGGTTGGTTGTTGTAAAATTATTCAATAGAAGTTTATGTTATGCACCATTTTTCAATCTCCATTTTTGAGTGAATCTATGCATGTTTTACAAGCAATTTTGTGAGTTCAATTGATCTAAGCTCAGTCTTTATTTTGCACACAAATTGCATCATCCATCTATGTAGATATTTATAGTTGTAGAAGCTGGAAGAGAGATTGGAGAACCGGAACTCAGAAACAAACACATTATTATTGTTTTGAAAGGCCAGCTGCATCTCCTCGTTTTGAAAAATGATGGAAAGAATAGGGGGTTTTTGCAATGTGTCAGTCTAGATGTGGGCAGTGGAACCATCCCTTAACCACTAGAAACTATGTTTCTGGATTATGTCTTTTTGTTGGTTGGCAGAGTTCCAAGTTAAAGAGCCCTTAGAATTGAGGGAGTACCTTATAATATCTCGTGTGTCCCATCCTTCAACATATTTAAGATTCAAGAGTTGAGCCCATAGTTTGGAGTTGTAAGAGAAAGGTATTGCTAATCTTAGCACTTAGAATTTTATTGCTAATATTAGGATCCCTGAGCCTAAGGCCTCCAATGGAATTTGGAAGGAAACCTTGTCCCATTTTACTAGGGTCCATTGAGGATAGTTTTTTCCCCTCCGCAGAGAAAGGTGATTTGAAGGGTTGAGATGTATTTTAAAACCCACTGGGGTGAAACAAGAACATAAAAGGGATAGAGTAGTATGGATTGAGGAACAACTTAGACCAGGATGAGCCTGCCAATGAGGTTAACAAAGAGGTATTAGAATTTGAATTCCATTTAGATCTTCAAGAAGATAGTTCTAATAATGTTTGCAGCAAATGGAGAATGAATATACAAACTGAACAAAACAAACCACATAGGAATTAGACAAGTATTGCTCAGTAATTTACAATATCATTCACAATAATAAAATCCAGTGTTACAATAGTTTACATAGGAAAATAATTTGAATGCATGACATGCAATTCGAATCTATCCACTGGATATGACTGTAGCTAACTGACCATCTAACTCATGGTGTCTCAATCAATGTCGGAGTCCAACAGATCAACACCCAGATGTCCAACAGCTCAAAAATTCAGTGGCAACTAGTTAACTCAGTGCAACTAAGTGTGGTAGGTGGGAAAAGGAACCTACTTCACATAAAGCCATGCATTATCCATGCAAAGCTTGCCCTAGCTAACTGATTGTGAACTAACTGAAAGATATTGGGGGTTAACTGAGACTAACTAGCACTAAATCCAACTAACCGAAGTAGGTTGGTGTCGGGACTCCCAGTGGCTCCTAAAATGTAGGTATTGGTCTAGGAGGCGCCCAAACTTATGTATGCACATGCAGTAAGTGGCAGTTAACCTCTAGCAATGTTCCCCACACTCCAGTGACTGGTACATGTGGCCCCATTAAGCCAAGTTGACCCAATGGTACTAGTGGACCTAATTAATTAATTAAGGTTCCTAATTTAGGATAAATAATCTAATAGACAGTAGGATTAAGGGAGGATTAATAATCCTAACACTCCCTATGAATCCTAACTTGGACAATTGTGGGCCCAGGTAACAACAACATAGGTCACCCAAATATACTCTAAAATATAGAATTCTGCTTAATACAACCAAGGAAATAGGGGAAAGCCTCATGGGAACCCCCCCCCCCCTCAATATAAGTAGGAATACAAATTTTGAAAAAAACTTGTGAAAATTTTTGATACTATTTACATCACTATGAAGCAACAATATCTTGGTTATGTGCAGGTGAACCCATAAATCCAAACAAAGTGCTTGTGTCTAGAGAAATCTTCCTCTTTGGAAGAAGAACAATGCACTCAACTAAATAAAAAATATAAATAGTTGCACGGTGAAAACTGGACCCATGTAGAGCATATGAAATCATATGAAGAGAGAGAAAAGGTGCTTGAGAGTTCGAACCATGTGAGGAAAACCCAAGAAAATGATATATTTCAGCCTTGAACACCAAACCATGAGTGGTAAAATCAGCCCCAAGTGTTAAGAGCAAGTGTATAGGCAGATGCAGAATGTCTTCCTCTTTACTAGTTCTGTGAGGAGATGAGCATGTGACCAAAGGTAGAGAATCCCTGGGACTGTGGAGAGCGATGCTTGAGCTCCATAATATGATATATCTTCATAAATATCCAATAATTCACAACATCTAATATCATAAATATCATAAGATAAATCTAACATTGAATCCTCAACAACAAAATTGAAGGAGACTTGCAGTACTTGATTTGTCACACCAAAATTGATGCAACTAGTTACAAGAAATACTGAAAGCTATTGAATATTACAAACTGAACCACATATTATTAGATCAGAAAATAAATAATATCCAAAAAGATTCATATCAGATCCAAAACTGTGAAGTGAAATCATATCCCCAACATCAATTTTGAAGGATACTTGCGGTACTTGATTTGTCACACCAAAATTGATGAAACCAGCTACAAGCAGTACTAAAAACTCATGAACCTGAAATATTGAACCAATATATATAAATAATATCATATCGTATCCAAATAATTCCATATCAGATCTAAAAGTGTTGAATGAAATCAAATCCCCAGCAACAATTTTGAAGGAGACTTGCGGTACTTGTTTCTTCACACCAAAATTGATGAGAACAGCTACAAGCAATATTGAAGGATCATGAACCTGAAATATTGAACCAATTAATATCAGATCATATCCAAATAATATAATATCAGATCCAATAAATTTCATATCATATACAAGAGTTTGCTCCACCGAGATGGTAGATGCACAATTTCTCCTTCAAAATTCTAAATATCGGTGCATGCAATCATGTAGAAATTTGTTGGAAGCTCAAGATTAGAGAGAGTGAATGGATCACTCCTAAAACCTAAAATTATTTCCAAAATATCCAAATATTTATAAAATATAATATCAGCAAACTCATGAGAGAAAACTGACATCAAATCCCCAGCAGAAATTTTGAAAGAGATTTTTGGTACTTGTTTCTTCACACCAAAATTGATGAGAACATCTACAAGCAATACTGAAAGCTATTGAACCTTAGAACCAAGTAATATCAGATAACATCCAAATAATATCATATCAGATCCAATAAATTCCATATTATATCCAAGAGCGTGCTCCATCGAGCTGGTAGATGAACAATTTTCTCCTTCTTCAAAACCTTTGAAAGAGATTTTTTGTACTTGTTTCTTCACACCAAGATTGATGAGAACAGCTAAAAGAGGTACTGCAATATATTGAACCATATAACCAAGTAATATCATATCAGATGCAAATAATATCATGTCAGACCCAATAAATTCCATATCAGATCCAAGAGTGTGCTCCACCGAGATGGTAGATGCACAGTTTTCTCCTTCTTCAAAACCTTGAGTATCAGTGCATGCAATCATTTGTTGGGATCTCTATATCAATGACACTAAATGGATCACTCCCAAAATATAAAATTATTTCCAAAATATCCAAAGAATTACTTACTTGCACACCGAAAACATCATTAGAGTCAAAGAAATCAAATTCCTCTCACTTTCTTGGAGCAATTACCGGTAAACTATGCACACAATTTGTAGCAGAAGAATCACTGGAGAATTTTCACATAGAATGGAAGGAGATATTTTATTCAACAACAAATATTAAAATGTCTTCTTCTAGATCATCCATGTGAGGAGATGATATATCATAGATCTCATACACTTCCCAAAAGAAGGAGTCACTCCAAGGATACTGTCTTCAATTCGAATTGACTATGAGGAAGATTCCGCTTCTTCTTCATATTGAACAAATTCATCAAAGAGAGTAGAGGCTAAGAATTTTGAGTAAAGAAACCTTGTGGTTCTGAATGTGCTCCCCATATTTCTATAACAATCCTCGTTGTGCTTCCCAAATATTCTATCAAGTTCTATCCAGAGATCCTTTGGGTATTCTTCAAACTCAATAAGGTCTATAAGCAAGCTTCGAGAAAAAGTCCCACATATTGCTCCATAATCTCTATCACCATCATTTATCTAGTATTTCTCATATTCATAAGAGTCTTTACCAATTCCCATAGATACCTCATAGAGACCTTGTCTCTTCAGATATGCAATCATCTTCGACTTCCATTCTGAATATCTTGTGGATGGAGTAAGAAGAGGAACTAATAATATCGAATCCATATGAAGTTGAACCTGCAAAATATCACTAAAAAAATAAAAATATCTGAATTGTTAGAATCATTCTTTTCCTCTCGACATGAACATATTTTCAGGGTCCGTCACACCCTCTCCGTTGCTCTAAATAAATTGAGAGCTAGTCAATTTTCATAGAGGACTTCTGTGGAAACCTAGCTGCTTTTGATGTTTGATGGGGAGAAACAAGCATGAAACCTTCCTGAGTAGGCTCTGATACCCTATTAGAATTTGAATTCCATTTATATCTTCAAGCAAACAGTTCTAATAATGTTTGCAGCAAATATTTGGAGAATGAAGATACAAACTGAACAAAACAAACCACACAGGAATCAGACAAGTATTGCTCAGGAATTTACAGTATCATTCACAATAAAAAAATCTAGTGATACAATAGTTTACATAGGAAAATAATTTGAATGCATGGCATGCAATTCAATTATATCCACTGGATCTTACTGTTGCTAACTGACCATCTAACTCATGGTGTCTCAATCAATGTCAAAGTCCAACAAGTCAACTCCCAGATGTCCAACAACTCAAACAATCAATGAAAGCTAGTTAACTCATTACAACTGAGTGTGGTAGGTGGGAAATGGCGCCTACTCCACATGAATCCATGCATTATCCATGCAAATATTGCATTATCTAACTAATTGTGAACCAAGTGAAAGTAACTAGGGGCTCACTGAGACTAACTAGTACTAACTCCAACTAACTGAAGTAGGTTGGTGTCGAGACTCCCAGTGGCTCCTAAAATGTAG
Source organism: Pseudotsuga menziesii (assembly GCA_001517045.1). Classification (NCBI taxonomy): domain Eukaryota; kingdom Viridiplantae; phylum Streptophyta; class Pinopsida; order Pinales; family Pinaceae; genus Pseudotsuga; species Pseudotsuga menziesii. Next base: position 245,963 of record LPNX010160826.1, on the reverse strand, counting down.
GGATTAGTCTAGGAGGCACCCAAACTGATGCATGCACATGCAGTAAGTGGTAGTTAACCTCTAGTAGTGTTCCCCACAATACAGTGACTGGTACATGTGGCCCCATTAGGCAAAGTGGACCCAATTAATTAATTAAGGTTCCTAAGTTAGACTAAATAATCTAATAGATAGTACGATCAAGGGAGGATTAATAATCCTAACAAGAGGTAGGTCCATGAGGAAATTTTTCTAGCCAGTTTGTCCAGAATATCTCTCCAATAGGAGTACAAAATATATTAGAGGAGGGCATGAGAGATTAGAGGAGCCCCAATATACTTAAAGGGTAAGGTGGAGATGGTAAAACCTATAATTCTCAAAATGTTTCTTTGAGTGATGACAAGCATGTTGAAGAAGTAGGCATGGGATTTATCCTTGTTGATGGTGGTGCCTGAGGCTTTGGAAATGATTTCAAAGACTTCATGAATAGAGAAAGTGAGATATTGGAGGGATTTCATGAATAGATATACCTCTTAAGGCACCCCTTGCAATATTTTTCTTTAACATTATATCGAGACCTTTAGCTATAGGAATGAAAAGGAAGGGGGAAATAAGATCTCCCTGTTTAATTCCTCTGGAAGAGGTGAACAAGGAATAGGGGGATCCATTGATCAAAATGGAGAATATGGGGGTGGAAATGAGGCAGAGAACCCATATGGTCCAAGAGTTATAGAATCTGAAAGAAAGAAGGATTTGTTCTAAGTACTGCCAGTTTATTTTTTCAAAGGCCTTAGAGAGGTCGAGTTTGAGAAGCATACCAAGAATTTTGAGAGTTTTAAGAGAATGAATAACTTCATGGGAAAGGATTATCCCATCAAGAATTTGTCTTCCTTCAACATAACCAATTTAATTAAGGGATATGATAAGTGGGAGAAATGGTTTAAGGAGATTGGTGATAATATTGGAAATGAGTCTGTAGAAGACACTGCAAAGAGAAATGGAGAAAAAATTCCCTGGCATGGTGAAATTTTCTTCTTTACAAATTGAGGTGAGAAAGGTAGCATTGAGGGAATTAAAGAAACACTTATTTTGATGAAATTATTCTACAAGGTCACATATCTCATTTTTTAGAAAGCACCAACAAAAGTGAAATAAATTTATCATGAAGCCATTTGGGCTGAGAGATTTATTCTTTTTCCTTTATTGCATATTTGAATTCCTTTTCCTCAATGGGTCGCATTAGCTCTTTGTTACGATCCTCTATGATTATAGAGGGGATCACCTCCAGGAATTTGGAAATTTCCTCCAATGTATGGTTATTTGACTTAGAGAGGATATTTTTGTAGAAGATGGTGAGTTCCTTCCATATCCTCTCTAGTTTCAATATGATCTCCTATCTCTGACTTGAGCTTGGCTATACTGTTGTGCATTCAATGTTGGATGGTGGATCTATGGAAGAATGAAGTATTTATTTCACCCTCTTTCATCCAAGATACTTTGTAATTTGTTTCTAGAGAATTTCTTCTTGCTTGCATTTCTCCTCAAGATGGGAAGAAAGTAAGATATCACAGTGGTTCTTATCCTCCATCCTTCCTTCAGTGATACAATTATGTTGTACATCCTCCTATTCTTTTTCCATATGGGATTTGGTATGAAATATGTTTCCAAATATGTCCATGTTCCATTTATTCATATGGGCCTTGAGAAGTCTAATTTTTTGATGAAATATATACAGTTTAGATATTTCATCTACCTAAAGGTCAGATCACCAATTTTTCAAAGTGTTTAGGAAATCAAGATGGTTGAGCCAGATTTTTTCAAACCTGAAAGGACGTTTTGAAGAAGTTCCATCATCATGCTAGACGAGACAAATGGACCAATGGTCAAACCCATACAATTGTAGAATAGAGGCTTTGACCGATCCTGCATAAGTTACAATGCTATTAGAGACCAAAAACCTATCCAATTTGGAGGAAAGTTTCTTCAGGATCCCCCCTCTTATTACAAGTGAAGAGACCATTAGTGGTTTCAAGATCCAATAGATTGCAATTATCCATTAAATCTTTAAGGTGCAGGTCCTCCCGTGATAGGATGCATCGACCTCCTTTTTTGTCCCTTAGAGAGGTGATCATATTGAAGTCACCACTTTTGATCCAAGAATGGGAGTTGTTGATTTGCAGAATCCTTTGTAGATAGTCCATCATGCCATATTTTGAATACGAGGTTTGAGGACCATAAACATTCATTAGCTACCCCCTACAACGTGTTCCCATCAGATGATAGGAGGTTGAGATGGTGTTTCTAGTTGCCAAAAATTCTTGAATAGTGATTTCCATGGGGTTCCAGATAATTTCCAAGCCTCTTGGAGTGTCGTCATCCACAATAATAATGCTACATCCTTTCCAAATACTTTTCAAAAGAGTTTCCATATGAGTACTAGTACATTTGGTCTCCTGTACAAAGAGAACGATCAATTTGTGTTGGAGAATTCTCCTACGTACTAAATTCTATGTTTGGAGGGGCTATTGATGCCTTTGCTATTCCAGGAGGTCAGCTTCATTAGGAAACTATAGGAATAATTTTGTAATATTGGCATATTGCCTTAACTCAACCATCTTGGTTCCTAGGGTTTTTGTCCTCTCCAGATCATATTTTCCTCCTCATTTCTTGAAGTCCTTCATGTATTTCCTAAAGTATTTTGGGTGGGAATTATGTATTCCATGCTCACTATTTGCATTGGCTTTATGAAGGGAATATGTTAGTAGTTTGATTTTCTTGGGTTATATGGAACTGAAGACTTGTTTTTTGCATACTTCCTCAAGAGCTTGTATATCCAATTCCCCAATTTCTAAATCGCTCATGTCATCATCCATTTTCATTTCCAACCCTAAGGAGGAGGGCGTGGGAGTTGTGTCATGTGTTGCGACATTGATGGGATGGTTGACTTCAATATTTTACTTGTCTTTTTCTTTTGAGAAGGGTTGCATGATCAGATCATGCAGAGTAGATGGTTCATGAGGGACCTCATCATGTTTATTTTTTGAGGAGAGGAGATCTTCCTTAGATAGTTCCATCTCTTTATATGGTTGAGATCTTAAGGCTTCAAAAAAAAAATTGGTTGCGATCTTCATTTCTTTGATCACCGGATTTTTGTGATTTGGACATTTCCTTGTTGGAGATTTCTTGAATCCATCTTTGTTGGTATCCTCTTGTGGAGCAGTTGGTCATGGCCAGTTGAGAAGATATTATTTTTATAGATTCCCATGCTCATGACATTTACTGCATCTCAAGGGAACATGATCATAATCAAGTTTTTGGATCCATTTTACATCCCCATGCACCAGACATATTGAATATGGTAGGGTTTTGGCAATGTGCATGTAGACACATATTCTTGCATCTAAGGAATATTTTCTCATTAATGTCTAATCCAATATTTTGACAAAATTTCCCAGGGTATTACTGATGTCGCTAATATTTTTTGCATCCCAATAGTCCCGAGTTAAGGAGTATAACCTAATCCATACTGGTTCCCATGTGAAATATTCTATGTCCGGGTTGCATCGCTCAATCCAATTTCTTAGAAAGAGCCCCCTGAGTTATAGAAGTGTGGAATTCATTACATGATTGATTCCTTGTCCTTCATATCAGATAAAATCACAATGAAGAAGCCTTTGGATCCCAATTACAGGTCAAAGTGGGATTTGGGATTCCACCTGGTGTTGATCCCATATATGAGGGTTATTTCAGTGGGCCTGATGCCTATGAATTTGCATATAATCACATGTTCCTTCATGAATTAAATGTGCCATTGATTTGACTTGGGGGAAACTCGATCCTTGTACTAGTCTCAGAGATCGAAATGCATGTGTTATTCCTTCGGGTTTTCCCATTTCTTTTTACATTTAATGAAGATTCATAGTTTTCATTCTCTTCTCTAATTCTTTAGATTTCTAGTTTGTCATAATCTTATTCCTTACTGGTTCCTTCTTTATTTGGGCCAATTTTATTTTTGTCATCATGTTAGTCATATGCAAGGGAGAGATTCGTAGCTATGGGTTGTGCTTGGGAATGGGAGGGGTTTCTAAACCACTTATTCATGTGTTTAGCTAATTGTTTTTTATTGATCGTCTTGGTTCTGGTTCGCTTGGATCTTTTTCATGGATTTAGTGTCCCTATGTGGATGGGAGAGACCTCTAGTCCCTCTCCCATGTGCAACCATGGAGCTGCCAAAAGAGAAGAAGATGAAACATGGGCATCGTCGAATGAAGAAGAACGAGGTTAGGTTGTTTAGAGCAATTGCAGACTATACAGGAGGTACAGATAGTAGAGGAAGAGCCGAGTCATCTCATATCCTCATCGCTTGTTGAACTCCGCATGTATATCTATATTGATGTGTATACTAGGTATATATATTAAATGATGTATATATATTAGAATATAAGAGAATGATAACGCTAGTGCATAATTGGATACAATCAAGATATTTTTTTATTGTTCACGACGGTAAAGATATAGTGCTTAGGCCACAATCCCTAGATGCATTGATCCTCTAAGAAGGAAAACTCTCTTGTAAAATATATTTAGTTAGAAGTGCCACTTTGAGTTGTCCCTCTAGGATTGCTTACTTGGAGGATTCTTGGGTCTCTTTTAAAAAGTGGAAGTTACGTTCATATCCTTTTATGTATGGTAGTGAAAGTGTTGTATAAGGATATTTGATTTATAGATACATGGATATTGGGATATTGACTATGTGTGTTCCATAAGATGATTTTGTATAGTGATGACTATCTCATGGTTTTTTATCCTAGAATATATATGTTTTCCAATGTATTGTACATTGAAACACAAAAATATTATAATGAAACTAAGATCTATGGAAAATTTGTGATGACCAAACTTTGTAATTAAAAACTAATATTTAAAGTAATGTGAGGGACTTCATGAGTTTTAAGTTAGACATTAATTCTTAAAGTGGCATTGAGGAAAAATATCAATATAACACTAGTTGACTCGATATGTAATCCTTTGAAAAGTACCAAAGTAATTTAACATATTTTATAAAATAATAATTCATTAAAAAAAATCCTTGTTAGTGCCCCCATTATATTAAGCAACTATAGTGTGCAACATAGATTTACTAACACTAGTATCTAAGTTATCTTAAAATACTATTAATAAAATATTAATAATTAAAAAATGTGAGGTCCAAAAGTTGTAGAGATATAAAAACCTTGTCTTAACTATTAAGATACATACTTTTTAAGTTTTTGGTTAGACATTAGTTTTTTCATGTAACATTAAGGATAAATGTTAATGTAGTGCTAGTTGAATTAATGTGTAATCTTAAGTGAAGAGCCAAAATAATTTTACATATTTAGTAAAACACTCATTCATTTATAAAAATAGGTATTTATTAAGATATTAACATTTAAAAAAATTATTATTTATGCACTTGATATAGTAACTCACTTTCAATAGAGTATATCGAAAAATAATAAAGCATTAGGGTATTAGGTATGATAAGGTTAAGGTGAAAAAAAAAATTAAAATTTCATTTAAAATGGATTTTTTTATGCAAACTATTTTAATATATTTATGAAGAAATATTTCAATTACATATAAAATATTTTTTTAATTTTTTTTATAATTATATAGAGTAACATTAAGATTAATGTTAAAAGAAAATTAATATTTAAATATGAACGTGACATTTAGTATTATTTATTATTATTATTATTATTATTATTATTTTATTGTTATTATTTTATTGTTATTATTTTTGTAAAATAGTACAATCTGAGTAGGCCTAATGGTTAAGAGCATGTGTTTCCTCCAAGGAGGTCACAAGTTCAAATCCAAAGGGGTGTAGGGTATGTACACCTCTGTAGACTTTAGCAGTTAAATCACTATGCAGAGGGAGTCCCTTGTTCCGCAAACAAGGGGGTCTCATACACCAATTGGTGTCTCGCTTGGCGGTGACCTTAAAAAATATATTATTATTATTATTTATTATTACATCAAATTTCAATCATTTATAAAATTAAGTAAATATATTATAATTTCCAACTCTCATACTTATACGATTTTTCAAATTGTTTTTATTAAACTTTTCTTTAAATGGAAGTACTAAGTAGCTAAATTGTGGTGATCTTACTTTCCTTGGGTTGTTCTTCAAATAAAAGTAGTAAGCCACTTTGGTGACATTCCACTTGTTATTGTGGGTTCTTGTAAAACATGATATTGACTTAGAAAAATGTTTTAATTCAAATATTTTTCCAATAGTTGTTTTATTTTTTAAATTTTTAGAATTTTGTTTTTCCTAAATTAGGTTATGTGATTTGGGTTATGTATTTTATGCAAACAATTTAATATTAAACGTATAGTCTCTATAGAGATTTTATATAAAAGAGGAAGTGTTTTACCTCCAAAAAGAAATCTCTCTTTAACACCGAAATCCCTTTATAATCAAAATTATGTATACTAAACTACATTGATGTAAGTAAAATTAAATGTACAAACAAAAATTGAACAATATAGGAGACAACCAACTTCCTAAAATTGCTAGGGTGGCATAGATATGTCATAACTTGGTTAAATCATCGAGCTTAACAAAAAGCTAAGATATTATAAATATATCCGTAGCCCTAATCTTGAGGATCAAAATTATGTTTCTATCTTAATGAGCTCAAAAACAAAATTAATACATCCAAGATTAAAACAAAATCTCATGAACTTCATAGTGAAACTAGAGGATGGGCGTGTCACATACCCGTAAATTACATAAAAAATAAATAAAAATATGTTTATAATTTACACTACTTACTCGTCGCAATAAGTATTTCTTAGTCATAACATACTTTTTACTTGTTTGCATGGATAAATTAATTGGACTTTTTAAATGTTTGACAAAAGGGCTTGTCGTCTGCTCGGCATTGACTCCAATTAAAATGACAACTCGGTTGCAGCCCTTTCCAAGGTGATGTTAATGTTTAATGAAATTTTTAGATTGATTACATAGGATTAAATCTTAGACTTGGACTTAGTCCCAAGCTATATGTTGCTTGGACATATTCTTTATGTGCTGTAATAAAGTTCTTAGCTTTCTTGCATAAGGTGTTGGAAAAGGGTGTCAACCATGCGGGATTTACATGTGATGAGGGTGATAGTGCAAGGTATGACCATGTTATAAAATATTATGCCAAGTTTTGGCATGTGGCCATGGGAGATACAAGGTGGATGAAGCTTGCGATAAAGAAGGGTTTTAACGAGGTTTAGTTAAGTTTTAAATTCTTTGTCATAATCTGTGGCTGCAAGTTGACAACGTAACTAGGCAGAGTTAAGAAGAATGGTTGTGTGCATGCTTTCTATGTGAAGAAATTGACCTTTTCCATCCATATGTCTTTGATCTGATTGTTATCATTGGAGATATATTGTAGGGTTTTTATGATCGCATTAATTTGGTCGTAAGGGTTTTTTTCGTGTTCATGTTGATGGTTGTTGGAGGTTTTTCTCATGGATTCCATGGTGCTTGTTTGTAACCATGCTTGTCGTTCAACGATCTGCAATTACTTGCTTGGTTTATACGTCGCATTTTTTGAGATGTTTAAAGGTTTTTACTGACCGTGTTTATTGGTTGTGTGAATGACATTTCTCCTATACACAATCTTAACCATCTTTTTTCTCTCCGTTTGGTAAGGTGGAAACTTAGGTGCTCTCCTTTGATTTCTGGAAGAGGATTCCCAAGCCAGTAATGGTTTTAACAAGTATGAAGTTATATTTCCAAGATTTAACTCTTCATTTCTATAATGAAATTCATAGTTTTAAACATAGCTAACTCGGCTTGGTAGTGTAGGGTAAGGGAAGGAGAGGATAAATAGGAGGAGAAAACCATTGTCCCTCTATGCAGTGAGCGAAGGTATAACACTGTGACTAGTACCTTTGTTTATTCAAATTTGATTCTTTGAAATGTATTAACCTTACACTCTATTTTGGCAGGTTAGGCCAGGGTTCCAACGAATAGTCACCCAAAATGTTTGGGGAAGCACCTGGCCTTGCCATTAAATCTCAAACCCTCAATCAAGGTAACCTATTGCATAACAGTTTCGGTTTCATTTAAGCAGAGTTACATTTTTTGTGAAGAACATAATAGATGGATTACTACCTGTTGGGTCACCCAAATGTTGCATTTTCATCCTATTTTCCCTTCATTATTCCTCACATTCATCCCTGTCCATCACTCCATTAACAATTCCTTATACTATTTTCATAAATAAATATGCTTTACCTTGTTATTTTCCAATTTATTTATTTTTAAGTATTTTAAGAGAATTCGTGATTAAATATTATAAAATTAACATGTGTCCATTTATATCTCAAAGTTGTGTGAGCTTTGTGATGTGTAGGAATATTTCAAGATTTTCAACAGAAGAATTATTCAAAATCTTCTCAAATATTTCCTCCATTTTTTCAAGATTTGGAGATAATCATTTAAGATAATTCTAAAGAGGAATATCATGAGAGAATTTGTGAGGATTTGAAGGGATAAAAAATTTGTAATCATGGAAAATAGGTTCAAAACAAAGTGGATCTAAATTTACCCTCTTTTCAAAGAACCTCATGTATAACTAAGAGTGCTCTCTCTTCATTTGGGAGGAGTGGAGGCCTCTCTAGAAATAGAGAAGTATTTTATCTTTTTGAGATTTAGTCATGGATTTGATGTTTTAGAATAAATATTTTCATTTCTCCATATTGATTTTGATTTATTTATTATGAGTTAGTAGTGTTGATTTTATGTGAGCTCAGATGCCAAATGTTGATTGTTTCAGATTGTTTATTTCATGCAATTTTATGATTTCTTAATTAAATTTATTTTATGCAATTTCATGATTTCGTAGATTAGATTTATTTTCATGCCATTTCATGATTTTGTAAAATAGGTTCAATTTCAGTCGCATGTGTTTTCTTAAATTAATTTAGTTGAATGTTTTCTTAGATTTCAGTCACGTGGAATATTAGATTAAGTTAGTGCTACTCTGACCCTACATATATTTTCCTTGTACCTAAAAAGTTTACACTCTCCCCGGGTTGACAATTTAAATCGTTGGATAGTTTATTAATCGTTTAATACTTTTTCACCCACACTACCTTTGAAACAAAATGTGGATGAAGGGTTGGAGTGTGGCCATGTGAGAGTGGCGATAACCTCCTCTCAAGTTTCAAACTTATCTATCTTGGGGTGAGGAACCCTATCATTCAACTCCGATTATTAGAAAAATCTTGTAAATAAATGATTGCATTTTATAATAATGCTAACAGTTTTTGTATGCATGAATGCACTGGCGCGGATCCTTCACTATACAGTCATATCAATGCATCAACTTCAAGGAATTCCTCCATTTGATTGTTGCGGTTAGGCTAAGTTCTAGGGTTACTATATTTTCGAAGTCTTGGGGAAAGAAAGGGGTTGACAGACTATCGATTTTTTTAAAGATAAGTTTAATTATTAACCAATATTGGATCTATATTTCGATCTGGGGATTCATGGCGATTTGGTAATTTTGATTGTGGAGTAGTTTTATGATTGGAACACAGCAATCATGGATTAGACATTTTTTATTTTAAATATTGATGTAATTTGGATATGGATCTGATTCGATGGAGATCCAGTACCTAGAAATTGATTCAATCTGATTTACTGCAATTGCATTTCTTATATCCTGTAATTAAACATGTTATTTAGATCTGTTAGGACCTTAGCTAAATACTTGGTTTCAGAAATGTGTATTTTTCTTGATATATAAAAGTCGGAACACATTCTAGTAGTCGTAAGTAAATTTATGTTTAGATCACATATTACTTAGTTGATATCTTGGTTTTGTTTAAATCACAACTAGTAATTTTATTTAGATATATTGTTATCTTGATATATGAATGATTTCGATGTATGAATGATGAAAAAAAGTCTTCTAAAGGTACCTAGATTTGTATTTCTTTAAATAGGGAATAAATATATGTTCAAAGCCTCTGAGCTTTAGGATGTCACTATTATACTTAGAATTGTTTATTAAATTATCTCTTTTAGTATATAAATTGAATCCTCTCGACTCTCCCTATTAAGTACGAGATTTTGTTAAATAATGCAGCATTTGGTTAAAATTTGATTAGTTTAACATAGGGGCATTCTAGAGGGGATTGATTTACCATTTAAATTTCTTATATTCTGTATAAAAAAAGTAATATGTGATTTCTACATTTCTGTACATAAGTAAATAACTACTAACAATGTATAAAGTAAGAATTAGCAATAAACAAGTTAAAACACATACTAATTGATTCATTGTATAATATTAGTCTATAATACACTCATAATTATAATCTACTTTCATATTGTAACTATCCATACAAAAGCAATTGATAAATTTAGTAAGGAACCTACCACCACTCTCAGGACAACAAAACTGAAGATGTTGTTCCTCCCAACCAACTCCTAGAGCATCCAAAACTTAATTTTTCCAGAACCCCTGAGCCTGCTTGTTGAACCACAAGGGAAAATTTTGATCAAAGTTCCATCTATTTGCATCAATAGATTATTTCTCCATCCATCGCCATCCTCCTGCTTATTCGATGGACATAATATTTTATAGTATTTTTCCTAGGACTTGGTCATTTATGAGCCTCCTTCTCTTTAATTCTCCACAAGGAGTCTTGACCTGATTTTGGGGAAAATGCCTCCTGCATCACTTGGGTTATCACTTAGCAGTTTTTTCCATTTGTCATTTCCCCTTTTGGGTCAACAAACACTCTTTTAAGAACTACTTCAGTTTCAATTCCTCTCGGTTATTTAATTAATTAATAATAATAACTCCATTACATTTTTTTTACTTTATTTTTCAAAATATAAAAATAATAAATATTCAAAGTAAATAAACAATTTAGCAATTGTTAGGTGTATTACAGGACCACCTAAAATGACGTTCAATGAAAGTATTGTTATCTTTGTGAGTTTATTATCATTGAAGATGAAAATCAATTTCTTTTAAAATGGCGTACCTACATCCACATTAGATCTCACTTCCATATATATATATATAGGACCTCTTTGAAACTTTAGTCACTCCCGTTATCTTGTATGTGTGTGACGTTTGGGGTTGCAACATCTCTAGAGAATCTTGGAGAAAGATTGAGCAAATCCAGAAGCTTTTTATAACGTAGAACCTCAAAATTAAAAGCAATACACCTTATCCTATTCTCCTTATAGAAGTGGATATTTCCCCTTTCGAGAGCCTAGCTATGACTAGGCTCTTGTTGTACAAGCACAAAATCAATAACACGGGAGACCATAGAATTCCTAAACTAGCTTTTAATTCCATCCAAAACCACCTAAGGCTCAAGCAAGGTTGGTATAAAGATACCAGGGCCTAGTTAAACCACTAGGAGATGGAAGAAAATATTATGTTGCAAAATATTAATAACATCAAAAATATTGTTACTTCTAAGTTTAAAGAGAAAATGTGGTGTGAGAAAGATTTAGAGGCTAAAAGAAAATTAAGATATTATAAGGAGGTCATCAACCCTACTCTAGAAGATCAAAATCATATCTATGTTTTAACCAATTCAGAGAAAAAAACCAATACAATCAAGATAAGAACGAACTCCCATGAGCTCCATAGTGAAACAGGTCGTTGAACTGTTCCTAAAACACCTTGGGTGGAAAGGATCTGTCGTCTCTGTGAAAATAGGAACATTGAAGATGAAAATCACTTCCTCTTAGAGTGCCCTGCGTACACCCACATTAGATCTCAGTTTCATAATGTTTGTTGTGATACCGACCTTCCTAGCCTTTTAACTTGTCAAAATTATAGTGAGCTCGAGACGCTTCTCACCAAGCTCTTTGAGCATAGGAATAGAATTTTAAAACAAACTAATTAATTGGTTTCTTTAGGTCCGATAGACCAATTCTGGTCTCAGTGGACGTTAACCATTATCATCATCATCATCGTATATGGAAATATGTTTAAATATTGAAATTTCAAAAAGTAAAATTACACTAATAATTGTGTAGAAACAAAATCTTAGTTTATTTAATTAATTAATGCAATTATTAGTATAATATTTATAAAAAATATAAAACAAATAAAAGGGATTAAATATTTTATTAAACTTATGAATTTAAAGATATTCAATATTTTATTTAAATTATGGAATAAAATAAAATTAATCTTTATAAAAGATATGAAACCTCAAAATAGTTAAAATAAAAATAAAAAAGTGATTTTAAAATATTTTATTAAAATCAAAAATTTAAATATACCCATAGTTTTATTGAAATTCTAAATTAAAATAGGTTTAATGTTTATTAAAGTTATAAAATATTATTGAAGCTCTAAATTAAATAAGTTTAATATTTATTAAATTATGAAATATTAAAATAATTTAATAAAAGCAATTAAAGTATTTTATTAAAATTACAAATTTAAATATATATATTTATTTTGAAGTTATCAAATTAAATAGAGATTGGTTTTAATGAATTCAGATTTTTTAATAAATATATTAAATATTTTATTGAAATAATTAAATAAAAATGAAGTAGGAAAAATAAATATTATAATATTTAATAAAAATAATTATTAACAAATAAATAAGAGCATTATAATGATAGAGTTATGATTAACATTCATCGAATTTGGTTTATCTATTTTGTTTTAAATGAAGCATTGGTTTAAAAATTGGAGAGATTAGTCTTGTAGTGTAAGAGACCAAAATTTTAAAAAAATTCAAATTACAATAATTTTGTTAATTAAAAAAGAGCTAAAAATTATGTAAATATTTCTTTCGGGTTTGATTAAACTACATACTTATTATTATTGTTTATTGTATTATAAAAATTATGTAAATATTTCTTTCGGGTTTGATTAAACTACATACTTATTATTGTTTATTGTATTTAGAGATGACAAGGAAGATTAAGCAACTTACGCGAAGATCATTACTAAAGTTATTTTAAATTTAAAGATAATTATTAATGAACTTTTAAATAATTGTGATTTTAATTGGGTAAACATCTAAAGAATGTAAGAGTCAAGTAATAAGATCTCCTTTATACAACCTTTCACTAGAGGCTTAACCTCTCATAAAAAAAAATCACTTACATAGTTTGGATTTAAAAACAGGATCGCGATGGTGTCAGTTTGTGTACTTACCCTCACCGGTAAATTGTTTCATTATTGTTAATAGTATACTTATTAGTCCCTACCTTCAGGTTGGCAAGGACTCTATGAATCGGCTTGCCGCCAATTCAATTAGCCTGCACCAGGATCGAAAAGTATGCAACATCGTTTATTCTAAGTTTTCAATAAAAAGTATGCAACATCATTTGTTCTAATAATTAAGAACTTACACCTTTTACAAAAACATGCAACATTGTTTCCTTCGCCAATTAACAACTTAGACCTCTTATTTTGCCTCATATCGAGGCAAGTGGGTATTTTTCCATAAGAATCTTGTGAAATATTACTATGCATTTCTCAATTTTTACTCTGTTGGTATCATTTGGAAGTAATGTTATCCATGATGTTAGCATTAGTTTCTAAGCATTAAATGTTTAATGTTCATAAGGGTGCACCTCTCCTTAATATTCCACTTCCCACATCTTCGACTTATATATTGATCACCTTCATACACTAGAAACAGAGTAATCACATCCACCATTCGCATCTGGTTCAGATCTATAGCTAACAAAGGGGAAGCATGAGAGCAGTCGCACCGGAAAGAGTAGCTTATCCATCACCACTACCTTCTGGTGAATCTTTGTACCTCTGAAGCTTGGCTCGTTGGCATCCAGCAACAAAGCCCAAATCCTTCGTGTTGAAGAATTCATACTTGAAGAAGCTTAATGATACCATGATGACAAATTCATACTCAAATCCAAAGCCAGAAAAATAAAGAGTAAATCAGCTCTCATATCATCTTTTGTTCTTGTTATAATTATTCCTTAGCTTAGCTCTTTGTTTCGAATTATTGAGGTTCTTCTTTATCAAGTTCTTCTTCGTATGGCTCTGATACCAACTAGCCGCAGGATCAACATAGTAACTCCATTAATTTGTAGAAACAGCAATAACATCGTGCAACTCTCTCATAATCAATTTACTCAGAACAGCAATCAGAATGATACAGACTGATAACACAATTGTTATTATAGCGGATAGATACATGAAAGCTTTCTGATGTGATCTTGTAGTTCTCAGACCAAGTCACAGAGCATACTTGCAGAGTATTACAAACGCTTATATAGACTTTAGCTTTCTGTTGCGTTGTTATAGCATTATAGCCAACACGCAGAGCATACTTGCTTAAAACAGACTTAGTTACAGACTCGACTAAGACTGAGCTTTTGTTGCTCTCTTATAGCTCGAAGGCCAAGGAGCAGAGCATACGGCTCTTACAAAATAAACAGACTTCGACTTCCTAAGTTGCAGAGCGACCTACTTGCTCGATACAACGACCCGAATTGCAGAGCGGACTACTTGCTCAATGCAATGAATCTAAGACTCACAACTCGAATGAATCAAATGAGGCCTTGGGCCTTTACTTATACAACAAAAATCCAGTGGACCGATTACCAGTGACTGACATTCATAGGTGAATCGGTTGATCCAGTGACCAATACTGACAACTAACAGTCAGAAAGGAATCCTCCGGGGTGACAGGTGGGGACAACCACTGCCATTATCTCGTCCCTTAAATAGCTTTTGGCATTACGGGGACCCGGAATCTTACTTTTGACGGACTCCGACAAACTTTTATTACACGGTGGAGTGTAGAAGGAGCAAGTCGACATAATTCGACTTGAACGAAGACCGACTTAGTCAGCCGACTAAGTCGGTCGGCCGACTAAACTAGTTAAGTAAGTCGGCTAACTAACAGTCGTGTCGGTTCACCGAACCGACAGGTAGTTATTTTGTAACTGTTCGTAACTTGTATATATTAGGCTGTTGAGCCACACAAGAACTCAGTTCAGTTCTGTGCTTTGTATGAACTCATTATAATAAAATATTCTGTTATATCCAATCTGTTCTTGTCTTCTGTCTCTATTTATATTTGTTTATGTTTTAGTATGTATTATTGGTAACCTTATGTGATCTGTGAGATTAGAACATTGGTTCCGTTGCCGGTAGTACATGTCTAGAATATCTGTTCACATATGATACCAAAGCAGGAGATAAAGGACTGGTGGGAGCGTAATATTGCCAACTACATACAAAATTACGCACGTAGGAACAGACTAACAGTTGCAGAAGCCAAAGCCAGATTTTTCACCGAGACACACGAGAAGTTTGTTGAATCCGTGCCACAATTACTGAAGCAACTCCTGGATGAAAAAGACCGACGCAACTAAAGAAGAACAGTTGCTAGAGAAACTTATTCGAGGGGGTAGAACTAATCTGTCGGAGTGGTGTGAGAAGATTGCCGACGACTTCTGTGAAGAGCAAGCAATCGAAGACAGAACTTCAGTGGAAACCGTAAAAGCCAAATTCTACACAGATTTCACTGACCAATTTATGTGCTCCTTACCGACCCTGCTGTTCAAGTTCCTGATAGAGAAAGGAGCAGGCCATATCGTCGAACCTCAAACACCATTGTACGAACCGCCATCAAACACTAACTGGGTGGAGAAGCAAAATAAGTGGGAGAAATTCATCGCTGAAAGGGAGTGGGAATACTTCCTAAGCAAATAGACAGAACTATCCGAGCTTTCTAAAAAGAGTCGGGTAGGCTATGGGGGGGTAGCTAGTCGTGTGTCGAAAAGGGAGCATAGTGGATACCAGTCGACCAATCCAGTAATGAACAGTCGACTGAAGAGGACTCGCAGGAATAGTATTGTATGAAAGTATGTCGTACATTAAGAAAATCGAGAGGGACGAACGACAGCAAAGAAGGGAAGCCAGACATGAACGAGCCGATGAGTTGCGTTGAGAACAAAACCCTAGGGAGACCAACCGTGATGAGAATCCACCAGATTCGGGTCATGACCGACAAGAAGAAGGCGTAGAGGAAGAGACGACCCCTAAGGATGAAGAAGTGTGGATAGAGCAGCAAGAAGCTCTCCAAATAATGGTTCCCGACGAAGTAACCCCGTCCCCATCCAATTCACATACCGTAATACAGACTATTATTGAAGACGACCTCCGACTAAGAGCTGGTGACATCACAATCTGGAGTCGAATCGGTGATGAACCGTACCCGGGACGACACCTTGTCATATGCCGACCGGTCGAAGGGAACTGGGTGACCTTTCAAACGGCACCTTCCTTTCGAAGTATCCACTTTCTCCTACCGACACATGAAGGAGCACCCCCCCTGCCACATACAACTTTAGAAGATACCCAAGAGTCAGACCTAAGCACGCAAAGTGACATGGGCCATCGAGAAGACAAATTATCAACAATCCACTGTACGGTGAGAAAGAATAGACCACCGACGGAATCACAAGTTCCGTCGACCAAAACCCCATCGTCACCCCCACAGGTTCGACCGTATCAACAACCCCACCTCTTTCACCACCACCCACACCACCCACCCCGCCAACTTCTGAAAGTAGTGATAGTGATTCAAGCATGGGTCACGGCACTGCTCACATTCCTCTCTACGAGGGGGATGAAGACCCCAGACGACATTGGTTCGTCTGCGAGTCAACCTGGGAAGCAAACCAGGTCACAGATGAAGAAGGACAGATGGCCCAGTTCGCAGGGGCCCTACGCAAACGAGCCTTGACATGGTTCATGACATTCACAGAAAGTACCCCCAAAGCGACCAAAGCAGAGATAAAGGCGCAGTTCCTATCCTTTTTCAAAACCCCAGACGCTAAGCACCTGGCAGCCAAAAAGCTGAAAACAACCCAACAAAAGCCAGGAGAAATTGTCCGCGACTATGACAAACGCTGGAAGGACCTACTGAGCCAACTATATTATGTTATTGACGAACAATTATTAATTCAGTGGTTCCTTGCAGGTCTATCACAGAAAGTTCGCCGACATATCAGTCTGGAAACTTTCAAGACATATGAAGACGCGCTGACAAAAGCTCTGCAGGTCGAGATGGACGAATATATCCCTTCATATCCAACAGACCACCGCCTGGAGGAACAGCTATAAAATGTCCAGAAGTCTTTAAAAGAGTTGACCCTAAAGAATCAAGAGATCTGGTGTACAAACTGTTCGACGGCCGGTCATTCAAAAGATACTTGTCGATAGCTGTACAGCCGACAAGATGTCCGTTTTGTGCAGACTAAAGCGTTTTGCGACATCTGCCAGGAACGTGGAGACCATTCTACAGCTGACTGTCCATACAACATGAAGAATGGAAAGTCCTCCTGGTGTGCCATCTGCGAGACAAAAAGCCACAACACGGCCGACTGTCAACTGAACCTGAAAAATAGACAGAACTATCAGGCCGTCTACCAAACAAACGCAGTAGCACAGACTAATGAGCAAAGCAATCCAAACAATCAAAATGGGCAACAAGCTAACGGCCGACGATACGAACGTCGGTATGACAACCGACGACAAGGGTTTGGAAGAGGTCGATTCGTTGGGAATCGAGACATATGCACTCGTCGACCTAGCCAGTGCTTCATTTGCTATAAAGAGGGGCACAGATGCGCAGACTATCCGTACAAGGACAGAACTGACCTGAAATTATGTACGCATTGTGGAGTAGGCGATCACTCCTTGGAGGATTGTCCTACTATGTTGGAAAAAATTAATATGAAAAAGAATGTTAATGTCTTGTCCTGTGTACAAAAGCATGATGTATTAAATACTAAAAATATGCATATTGTCACTCGTCAAGGCACAAAAACAGGGCCTGATAACCCCCAAATTAGCAAAATACAAGACACAAATAATTATCCAGACCCTATAAAACAAAAACACACCTATCAAGAGGCATCACACATATTTCAAAACATCGCACAGCACGAAGACATTATTCACAGTCGACTTAGCACGACACAGCAGTTAACCCATCTCATTCAAACAGATGAGTCGGTAGCCCACTTCATTGATTTATTGCATCAAATCAAAAGTACTAACCCTGAAAAACAAACTAAGAACATTTGCAACCTAAATCAAAAAGACAAAAACGATGTCGACCCTCTCGTCGACCTGGAAATCGAAGGTTTTCATGTCCGACAAGTGGTGCTTGATTTTGGTTCTCAGGTGAATATTATGAACTGGGACACATGGGAAAAGATGGGGAGACCTCGACTCTATGAGTCAAGCATTTATCTAAAACTAGCCGACCAAGTTCTCATTGAACCCATTGGGGTTTGGAAAAATGTAGACACAACCATCAAAGGAATACCAACCAAGGTTGATTTCGAAATTATTGACCCAAAGGAAGGCTCTAGCTCCTTCCCAGTGCTTGTAGGTCGACCTTGGGGTCAAAAGATGAAAGCTTCTATCTCTTTAGACAAAGAACGTATTAAGCTCAAAGGAAATGGCCAAAAGGTAATAGTACCTATCAATCCCTCCCAAGGACAACCTTGGATTGAACCGATTGATGAGGAAGTCGATATCCGACAACTTTATCAGATCCAGAACAATACTGACTACACAGAACCAAACTCCCAAGGGGAGCTTTACTTAGGTAAATCAGACTCAGTCGGGTATAATTCGGACGCTGAACTCTATGACTGGGAGATAGAAAACTACGAAACACAAGCAAGAGGGTGCTATACTATTCAAATAGTACAGAAAAAACCCACCCGACAGTGCTTCATCGTATCAATTATACCTAAAATTTTCGAAAAGAAACTCCTAGAACGCCCTACCTTACAACCCACGAATTTAACCAATACTCAACTACCCCAGTATAAGGAGAGGGACTCCCTAGTCATGCATGTAGAACAAGTCTCTAAAAATATTGGAGAACATGGTCGACTGCAAAGTTTAGTGGAAACATTTACAGGTCAAGCATCTAGATGGTGGGATACCCATCAATCAAAACTACAGACCTGGACAACTGCTTCAACCTTCTTTGTCGAAAGATTTGGAGGGAATAAGTTAACACAGGAAGCCGAAATCCCTATCTTCACTCAAGGCCAGAACCCAGAAGACCACATTAGGACTTGTGAAAAGGAGTGGAAAAGACTTGGTTACAAAGATGAGAGAGCCTCGCCCCATTTGTTTCCTTCGACCTTAGACGACTTACCTAACAAATGGTATAAAATGGAGGAAGCTCGGGGAGAAACCTTCTTTTGGCAGGAATTGAGAGAAAACTTTATCAAAGACTTCCAATTTACACCTCAAAACGAAAAATTGGATGAAACAGCACAGCAAATCAAACAATTCCTCCAACCGACTGTCACTCAACCCTACCCAAACCATTGACAGGTTAAGGACTGTAATACTATACAAACTACATCCTGACCACAGTCGACCCGCTTGCACTTAGAAAATGAAAACACCACAGGCAAAAGTTTCAGATGGAACCCTCACCACAGGGAAACTAACAAACCTATCTATTCCATCTTGAAAGTCGAGACCACAGATAAACCCGACATTGACAGAATGACTGCAGCCGACTTTTCTGCTACATTCTCACAGTTCAAAGAGGGAAGTCGGCCGATCAATGAAGCTAAAGCACCAGAGTGGCTGGATGCAAAAGTAAAAACTAAGGAGATCGACATTTCAAATGACGACCGTCCAAAGATAGCTAAGATTGGAGACTATTGGAACGAACATCAAACCACTGAAATTGTAAACCTACTTAGAGAGTTCCAAGATGTCTTTGCACGGGACTACAAAGACTTAAAAGGACTAGTACAGGAAATGGGAGAGATGAAAATAGATACTAAACCTGATGTCCGACCTGTTAAGAAACAACCTTATAAACTAGCTCATAAGTATAAGGAAATAGTTAAGAAGGAAATAGACAACATGTTAGCAGCAGGAATCATTTACCCCATCAACCAGTCGGAATGGGAAAGCCCCATGGTCGTACAACCTAAGAAACATGACCCGACTAGGTTAAGAATTTGTGTCGAATTTAGAGAGCATAATAAAGTCACACTAACAGATCCATTCCCAACCCCTTATGTTGATGAAATCTTGAATGAAGTGGCAGGACATGAATGCTACTCATTCACAGATGGATTTTCAGGATATAACCAAGTACCTATAGCAAAGGAAGACCAGAAGAAAACGACATTTGTCTGTGAATTTGGTTCTTTTGCTTATAGTTTTATGCCTTTTGGATTAAAGAATGCACCTGCAGTCTTTTCCAGAATTGTTGTAAAAACTTTCCAAGAATACATCTATAAAACCATGGCAGTCTACTTCGACGACTGGACTATATATTCCACCCTAAAGGATCACTGCACATGGCTCCGACTTATGCTAGAGAGATGTCAACAGATCCAACTT
>LPNX010160826.1:142380-224454 GCA_001517045.1 Pseudotsuga menziesii | reverse complement strand
TATCGATGTCAAGCATGCAAGAAAGGATCGACTGTTCCAACTCAGTAAGCTGGAAGAACATAGAGTTATGGCTATTCAACACCAGGAAATCCAAAAACAACAGCAAAAAGCCTGGAACAACCGTAACATCAAGAACAAAAACTTGTCGGTCAGAGACCTTGCTCTACTCTATAACAGTCGAGTAAAAGGAAAACCAAAGAAACTGCACACAGAATGGATGGGACCCTATGTTGTCGAAGAAATCCACCCCAATGGTTCAGTCCGACTAAAAACATTACAAGGCCTAGTATTTCGGAAGCTCGTCAATGGAGCCCGACTTAAACGATATAGAAACTGATCCAAAAATATATATATATATATAACGACCGTAACTGTCACCCGAAACCTATAAAAAGTTTGAAAAATTCCAAAAACAAAACAATCCACTCAAAAATACCCAGCATGACAGCAACTCACCCCTTCGACAGACAAACATTTTTTGTACCTCCCTGTTTCTTCGGGACGAAGAAACGTTTTGTTCGTGGGGGAGATGTAGAAGGAGCAAGTTGAAATAAGTCTACTTGAATGAAGATCGACTTAGTCAGCCGACTAAGTCGATGGACCGACTAAGTCGGTCGGCCGACTAAACTAGTTAATTAAGTCGGCTAACTAACAGTCGTGTCGTTTCACCGAACCGACAGGTAGTTATTTTGTAACTATTTGTAACTTGTATATATTAGGCTATTGAGCCACACAAGAACTCAGTTCAGTTCTGTGCTTTGTATGAACTCATTATAATAAAATATTTTGTTCTATCCAATCTGTTCTTGTCTTCTGTCTCTGTTTATATTTGTGTATGTTTTAGTATGTATTATTGGTAACCTTATGTGATCTGTGAGATTACAACATGGAGAAACTAGCCCACGACAGTCCTATCTACGAATTATTACAATGTGGAGCATTCTTCAGGCCCACAATGGAAACAATCGTAGGACAAAGCTGGCCTACTCAGCCTTCAAAGGGCCCACCACTGCTTTCATTAGTCATATGGATCACGTCCTTGCATGTATGCCCATATTTCCTCATCATCAGATGAGTCATTTGCTTGTGCAAAGTCATCCATCATAGGTGATCCGTCTGGTGATGGTGGAGGGTACAGGAACAGACTGAAACACCGTTCTACGTCAGAACCGTGGAACATAGGGTTAGGTTCACAGATGAACTCTCCCCTGAAGTGGGACTCAACTCTGTAGTCTAGTGGGATATCTCTAATAGTCACAGTAGACTCTATCTTCTGTCCAGCTCGCCTTCTATCAATTACCTTCTGTTTTACATACAGGCGATGCTCGAGTGGCTTCTAGCTTCCTCCTTCAAAGTGCAGCATAAACTTGAACCATTGGTTCACCTGATCTGCAATCTCCATATCTGCCTTTAGATGTATGATAAAATTGGCTCTGTGGTGTTCCCAATCGACTCTAGGACAGAAATTGTCCAGGAATACGTCAGTTCATCCGGACCAAGTGATATTGTGCCGCAGGTTGGCTGGATCTGCGCAGATTATGATCTTCCCTCTTTCACGGCATAGTTGCAGAATTAAATTATAGGATGTCCAAGTAAGGTGTCCATCACCAAGGTCGACATAAGTCTCATCATAATGTTCATCAACCCAAATTTCTCTGCAATCTCTGATCTTAGCTGATGCATTGTCATATCCGCAGGATCAACAGAGTAACTCCATCAATTTGTAGAAACAGCAATAACATCGTGCAACTCTCTCATAATCAATTTACTCAGAACAGCAATCAGAATGAGACAGACTGATAACACAATTGTTATTATAGCGGATAGATACATGAAAGCTTTCTAATGTGATCTTGTAGTTCTCAGACCAAGTCACAGAGCATACTTG
The DNA here is from genome assembly GCA_001517045.1 of Pseudotsuga menziesii. NCBI lineage: Eukaryota > Viridiplantae > Streptophyta > Pinopsida > Pinales > Pinaceae > Pseudotsuga > Pseudotsuga menziesii. Next base: position 222,566 of record LPNX010160826.1, on the reverse strand, counting down.
CAGAGTATTACAGACAATTATATAGAATTTAGCTTTCTGTTGCGTTGTTATAGAATTATAGCCAACACGCATAGCATACTTGCTTAAAACAGACTTAGTTACAGACTCGACTAAGACTGAGCTTCTGTTGCTCTCTTATAGCTCGGAGGCCAAGGAGCAGAGCATACGGCTCTTACAAAATAAACAGACTTCGACTTCCTAAGTTGCAGAGCGACCTACTTGCTCGATACAATGACCCGAATTGCAGAGCGGGCTACTTGCTCAATGCAATGACTCTAAGACTCACAACTTGAATGAATCAAATGAGGCCTCGGGCCTTTACTTATACAACAAAAATCCGGTGGACCGGTTACCAGTGACTGACAGTCATAGGTGAATCGGTTGATCTGGTGACCAATACTGACAACTAATAGTCAGAAAGTAATCCTCCGGGGTGACAGGTGGGGACAACCACTGCCATTATCTCGTCCCTTAAATAGCTTTTGGCATTACGGGGACCCGGAATCTTACTTTTGACGGACTCCAACAAAATTTTATTACACAGTGGAGCAACTGGCCCACGACAGTCCTATCTACGAATTATTACAATGTGGAGCATTCATCCGGCCCACAACGAAAACAATCGTAGGACAAAGCTGGCCTACTTAGCCTTCAAAGGGTCCACCACTACTTTCATTAGTCATATGGATCAAGTCCTTGCATGTACCCATATTTCCTCATCATCAGATGAGTCATATGCTTGTGCAAAGTCATCCATCATAGGTGATCCGTCTGGTGATGGTGGAGGGTACAGGAATGGACTGAAACACCGTTCTACGTCAAAACACTGGAACATAGGGTCAGGTTCACAGATGAACTCTCCCCTGAAGCGGGACTCAACTCTATAGTCTAGTGGGATATCTCTGATAGTCATAGTAGACTCTATCTTCTGTCCAGCTCGCCTTCTATCAATTACCTTTTGTTGTACATACAGGCGATGCTCGAATGGCTTGTAGCTTCCTCCTTCAAAGTGCAGCATAAACTTGAACCATTGGTTCACCTGATCTGCAATCTCCATATCTTCCTTTAGATGCATGATAAAATTGGCTCTGCGGTGTTCTCAATCAACTCTAGGACAGAAATTGTCCAAGAATACGTCAATCCATCTGGACCAAGTGATATTGTGCCGCATGTTGGCTGGATCTGTGCAGATTATGATCTTCCCTCTTTCACGGCATAGTTGCAGAATTAAATTATAGGATGTCCATGTGAGGTGTCCATCACCAAGGTCGACATAAGTCTCATCATCATGTTCATCTACCCAAATTTCTCTGCAATCTCTGATCTTAGCTGATGCATCGGCAAAGCTAAGGAATGCATCCTTTTCCCATATTTCCATAATTTCAAGCTTTAAGGGGGAATATTGAATATGTTGGATCAATGTCAGCTGGTGGAATCTCTTGGCTTCGTCCACAGAAGCGTATTCCAGTGTCTCAATGTGAACGTCTCTAGGAAGAGAACCGTCCCAAGGAAGGATGAAGAGTCCTTCTTTAGCAATCAACTCCTCTTCTGTCATAGGAGCTTTTCTCTTCTCTTCAGCATCTTTCTTAATTTGTTCAGTGGTCCATGGCTGATCATCTTCGGCTCTTGAACTGGATTCACCTTTGGAAAACATTTTTAATGTTGGTTTGTCTCTTTGCTCTCTGGTGAGCATATCAGCAAGACAGTTCAGGTGCCCTGGCTTATACATAATATCAAATTCAAAATTACTAATCCAAATGAACCATTTTAATATACGACTGCTATTTTCTGCCATTAAATTCTCATTCTTAAAGATACCAGGAATAATCTTTAAATCAGTGCGAATGATAAAATTAACAGGCTTAAGGAAGAGAATGAAATGTGATACAGTCTTCTTGACTGCAAGTATTTCCTTATGGCTCGAAGGGTAGTTNTCTTTAAATCAGTGCGAATGATAAAATTAACAGGCTTAAGGAAGAGAATGAAATGTGATACAGTCTTCTTGACTGCAAGTATTTCCTTATGGCTCGAAGGGGAGTTCAGTTCTGCTGCTTTAAATGAACCGGAGCCATATCCGCATATAAATTCTTCATCGCTAATCTTTTCTAACAAAACTCCACCCCATGTAGTAGATGAGGCATCTGTCTCAATGATCAACTCACCATTTCCTGTAGGCAAAGATAATGCTGGGAGCTGCATAACCTTCTGTTTGATTTTCTGAACTACAGCTGTCATTTCTGATATCCATGGCTTTGGATTTTTCTTCAGTCTTTGCTGGAGAATATGGATATCTGTTGCTTGACCTTTATAAAACGGTCGGATGTAGTTAAGGCTTCCAAGAAACCTTTGAAGCTAGGTTTTATCTGTGATTTCATCAGGGAATTTCTCAAATACCTGAAGAACATGGTTCTGAAGAATTACCTTACCTCTCTGGATCTTAAATCCAAGGAATTCTATTTCAGTTTTTTCGACTTCCATTTTGCTTTCAGACAATACTAACCCATGTTTGAAACAAAGCTCATAGAATGACTGTAAATGCTTCAGGTGTTCCTAAAGATTCTTTGAACAAATAAGTATGTCATCTATGAAAACCAACGCCCACTGCTTCTCTTGGAATATATCTTCCATCCGCTTTTGGAATTCTGAAGGGGCATTGTTAATACCAAACGGTAAGACCTTCCACTGGTATCGGCCGTAAGGGACTACAAAAGCAGTTTTATATCTATCTTTGGCTTTTATCCCTATCTGGTAAAACCCGGACTTAAGATCAAATTTGTTGAATATAACACAACCATTTATTCTTTGTAATAAACTTGCTTTATCAGGTAATGGATACCTGACCTTCTGTAAGGCTGCATTCAGAGGTTTAAATTTTACCACCAGGCGTGGCATTCCTCTTTTGATCTCTGAGTGTTTGTTAACCACAAACGCTCTACAAGCCCAAGGGCTTCTCGATGGTTCTATCAGACCTTTCTGCATTAAGTCTTTGACTTCTTTTTCATAGAATTCCCTCTCTGAGGGTGACATAAGAGCTGCAGAAGCTTTCATTGGTCTGATCTTTTGCTGTGGATCAAATGGTAGAGAGAAAAAATACTTCTCTCTTTTCCAGAAAGCATTGGGGATTTCTGCACAGCAATCTTTTCTGAGTTTCTCAGTGATTTCATTCAACATTTTCTTACCATGTATATCTGAGAACTCTTTACTTCTATCCATCTTAGCCAACTGTGCTGGATTTGAGTAAGCGATGGATTTTGGCTTGGGAGATGGACATTTTCTTTCTCCTCTCCTTGTGGCCGGAAGCTCAACCTTTCGGCCATTGATAAAAAAAGTGAAATTCATTTGATTAGAATCAACTGTATATGGACTAACACTATGAAGCCAATCAACACCAAGGATAACATCTTCAGACATATTATCCAATCTATAAAATGTTAACTTATCTTGCTTTTTACCGAACTGGACTAGAAATAAGTTTGCTTTAGCTATAAGGGTTACAGCTGTTCCTTCAATCGCCACTCCTACTTCTTCTATCTCTTCCCAGTAATATGATGGCAGGGCTGCAGTTTTCGCTAGACATACCTGGCAACCTAAATCAATCTGGCAATCTAGATTATAAGCTTTATATTCCTCTGGAAGGAAGGAAACTGATAGGAATACTTTTGGACCACACAACATTGATAACCTGGGTCCTAGGGAAGATGGAGGTGATTCTTCTTCTTTCTGTTCAGGGACTTCTTCAACTGAGAGTCTCAGTGCCCTGTCATAATCTTTGCTCAGCTCTTCATCAGACGACTGGTCTTTTTCTGCTTGTATGATTTTAATAGCACACTTAAGGCTATGAATCTCGTCACAGAGCTGCTTTACAAGCCTTTGTTTTTCTTTTATCTACAGTCTAAGTAACTGCTCTTTATCTGTTTTGAAGGATTTTCTATCTTCGTGCCCTTTTGGATATCCTTTGTACAAATCAACAGGATTATAAGAAGGTGGTAAGGTCAGAGAGGGCGAATGGACTATTTTACCTTTACCTTTGTCCATTGCTAATTCTTGCAGTAGCTTATTTTTTCTTTATTCAAGATCGGCGATGAGCCGATACTGGTATGGCTGTGTCACAGATAGCTGCAAGTCAATCTGTGCAAGTGTCTTTTCTATCTCCTGAGTTCTATTGAAAGAAAACATATGTAGTGAAAATGTAAAATCAGGCGGCTCAAACCCCCCCAAATTTGGCGCATCGTCAAACTCGGAGGCTGAAGAGGAGGAAAATTTGTCAATAGGAGTCTCATGCTCAAAAGCATAATCTGACAGATCAGGATTCTCAGACTCATCTTCTGAAGGAAGGTATAATACTTCTCCAGAAGGTTCTTCGTTCTCATGAGACAACTTCCACCAATGTGGATCTAGTTCATCGCAAAAAGCTGCAAGCTTGGGCTTCTATTTCTTCTGCGGACATTTACTCGCCCAATGACCTTTGACACCACATATAAAACAGACTTCCTTATCTACTTTGTAAGGTCGGCGTTTGATAAACTTGCGGGACAGAGGCTTCTTACGAAAAGACTGTTTTTTGTAATGTCTCTGAGAAAACTTTGGAGGTTTCTCTGGATGATGATATCTCGGCTGGCTTGTGAAGAAACCTTTCTTCTTTTTCTTGCAATGGTAGGCATCTTTGAGATGACCTCGGCTGTGAGCACCACAACCCCATTCTGGAAGACGAGCAACATTCTTACAGAAGGAAGGTGAAAACATTGACTGGTGCGTTTTGAAATATTTATCTACTCTTTTAGCAAGACAGTGCTCTTGCCAAGTCTCGATTATATGATTGTGCAGTTGGGCCAGAGAGAGATCTCTGTAATTGATATTCTTGTCCTTCATGTATTTCTCAACTACGTCAAGGACATGACCAGTAAAACTTCTCAGGTAGTGCTTTAAATATTCAGGGTCATGTGCTTTTCCTGATTGGATAAGTAATCTCTGCATATAGTAGAAATAACTTTCAGCCTGTGAAAGATCACAGAGGCGGGCAGACATGTACAGAGAGGCTAAATGGTCAGAATCATCAACATCGTCTGTACCATGAAATTCTTTTCCTAACGCAATTAGGATCTATTGATCGGCATCATCATCTTGCATCATCCTATTGCGGGCATCTGGTGGTAACCATCTCCACCAGTCATTTGCTAATCCTGACAGACCAGCAACAATCTGTGCTGCAAGATCTTGTCCTCTTAATGTAGGATCTTGCATTTTCTTAAAGATAATCCAATGAAACATCATAGTTATAGCGTCTTTTATTTCATTTCTACTTTGGCACTGGATATTGAGCACTGGTTGCTCAGGCATGGAAGAAATGAGATTGTGCAAAGAATTGACACCAAAGGAAGTTCTAACTTTCGGAGCCTGGGAGGCTTCTTTCATTGTTTCATTGAATTCAACCTTCACACCAGAAGGTTCACCATGACTACTCATAGTCATCATCTGCAGATACTTTGGTTCAAGTGCAGGCTTGAAACTTTTGAATTGGCCAATCCATTCCTGGATTTCTTTATATTCTATGTCTAACTGTCCAAAGTCAAACTCAGGTTTTTCTTCAGGAATATTAAACATCCCGAATGACCAACTTCTTTCTATTATGCTCTCTGTAGATTTCTTAATATTACCTTGTGTGGCTAGGGCGTAGACCTCTGGAGTGATACCAGGAGTACGCTTATTGAGTTTCTAATTTTGGCTTATCAGTTCTTCTAGCTTGGCTAGCCTTAACTCATTTTTCTATGCAGCTGTAGAGACAGCTTGTTTAATTTCTTCTGTATCCTGTAACAGATGATTCAGAAGACCTAGCTTTGTTTCTACTACAGAGATTTGTTCTTTTTCACTTAACACGGAACTCTTAAGTTGTAACAGATCTTGAGCCATGTTGTCTAATTTCTGTGCTATCAACTTGCCTTGCAAGTTTCCCCAATTCATCAGTTTAACTTCATCCGAGACTGTGTCGTCCGAACCTGATGATCTAACAGGCATGAATTCTTTCTTGATACTGCCGTCAATAGAGTACTTCCTGAAAGGAAGATCTGGCATGTTTCTACCAGGGTAGAAGGATCTTCTATCTTGATGAACTACTTCAATGACTCATTCTGCCTAAGAAGATTAAACATTCCTAAGGTCGATTTGCTTTTAAGGTGCTGAATCTTTTGCAGAAGTTTTTGGCAGGCAGGGCAGTTCTTGTGCTAACCGCGATGCTCAACATCGTAGAGGCCTGTGTATGAGGTAGTAGTTGCAGGGGTAGGACAATTTTTTGGGTTTTATGCTTTTTTCAGAAGACGAGGAAGAAACAGAGGAAGATCTGATTAGAGGAGGTGCAAAAGAAGGTGTAGGATATGAATCTGGGACTCTGAATGAGCTAGACCTTTTGTCAAAAGTAAGAGGCTGATTTGCAACAGCTTTGGCCATGGATTCTTTGTCTCTAAGCTCGTTATAGCGAACTTCCCATTTCTGGGGATAGGCTATGCTAGTCCAATCAAATTTGACTAGTTGTGCTTGCTTTGACTTATCCTTCTCCACCACGCTTAAGAGGTACGAAATCTGATGAACTTTTTGATGAAGCGGGGGTAGGGTATCGTTTCCAAAATGAATACACACAGCAGCCTTAAGCTGAATAATCTTAGACCTAGATAACATCTTAAAACCTTGTGGAATAATATATGCTTTAAGTAGATTGTATATATGGGGATCATCTAAGCTAACGGAATACTTAGGGAATATTGTACCAAATGCGGGACCTTCATGCAAAGGAGCACTGAATCCACCGATGATAGCATCAGAGAATTCTTTATGTCGGGTATCTACTGCTACACATAATGATGACACATTTAGGTAGGGACGCACTAGAGGACCAAGTCCTAACTTGATTGCTCCAAGATGAGCATATTTGAATCCATATTTTAGCGCCCAATCTATTTGGTGTTTTTCTAGAAGATTTATATGTACAGGTTCTTCTTTATTAGAAAAGGAAACATCAACAGAAGAGATTTTGATTTGAGATGCGGATTTGTATTGTCACCATTTAAGATCATAGACTTCAGAAGGAACAATGGAAGGTAGTTCCCAATTAGGTGAAGGATGTGGTTCATTGATATGAATAACTAAAGAGTCTGAAGTGGAACACTCATTTACGAAAGATGAGTGTCTTTCTGCTAAGGAGATGACTCCTTCATATATCTGTTCACAGTCTAGGCTAAGGTGAGGAACAGCATCCATAGAGGGATCCATTTCTTAGGGAATGCATCTCACTTTTGGTCAAACTTACAGGGATTTACTTTGCCTCTTTCCTACGGCTGCTACCCTTCTCAAGACCACTTACAGTTCCCAAGGATTTTCCTCTATTCAACTCAGTAGTCATTTCCACTACCTACAGGAGCACCATTCATGCTAGAACATACTGACAGAACATAAAAGAGCAATATCAGTCGCAGATTGACTTACAAGAATAATAGATGACTCTTGAAGAAATGTATAAAGCTTGAACTCCTTCGTATTTTACTTTGCAGGAATTGAACTCTGTATGGCTCTAATACCAACTAGCCAGAAGATCAACAGAGTAACTCCATCAATTTGTAGAAATAGCAATAACATCGCGCAACAAATTGATCCTATAATGGACGGAAGACAACTGCACTCCTTTAAAACCTGTTTAATTTGATTAAAATTATTGTAGCATAGATAAAGGATATGGTCAATAGAGTATCATTCCATCTCTCACAGAACTGATATGAAACCTTAACACATATAACCTATGGGCTATGCCCATTAATGAGTTGATTAGGTTATTATGTCAATTCCACAGTATTTGGACCACAATTTGACAAGAGTGTAGGCAAAAAACAAGATTAAGAACAGATAATATGTGGACTATGTTAAAGCTAATGTATACAATAAACTCAGTAAAATGAAAAAAGAGCACACCTATGCTTAGAGAATTAGTGAAAGGAAGCCATGCATGTGCATGCCACAAATTTCTGAATAAAAAAAAGAGTTAAAAATAGCTACATAAGCTTAATTACCTATTTTCATGAAACCATGAAAGCACTCAGAGAACCCAATAACTGAGGAGGTATGTATACGTCCACACTCAATTGGAAAATTCCTATCTTTTGGACCTAGAAATGAGCTTTTATTTTTATGTCACTGAAGTCTTTGTTGTATGTAGCACTGGCTTCCCCGTAGCATATTGGGAGTTAGCAATGATCAAATGTCTTCGGGAACGGGACACTGGCGAGTTGAACCCTTCCACTAATCTTCCCTGAAAAGGAGTTGATCAAAGTAGGATGCACAGGTTACAAGTCACCAACAAATAACCAATAAGCAACAATGACCAATTAGATGTTGTCTCTTAGATGATCAAATTTGAGAAAAGCTCATAGTAACTTTGGACAACAAATTGTAACCTACAGGCTTCAGATAAATGTGTTAACTATTATGCCTGTCCAACCAGCTTAGTGAACAAAAGACCTACCCAGCTCGTGCTTCATTACTTCTAGCGATCGCTTCATTTCCTAACACTACATATACGCTTCTTGCTTTTATTACATGATAACTAGGATTTTTTATTTTATACCGACCAAGCGTCCTTGGCACTCAAACAGATATAGAACAGCAAGCAATCGGTGATGGACTAGATTGTGCAATACCTGAGGACACTTTCTTTCCGGTTTATAATTTGGATAGGCATGTGTTTATGATGAAACAAAAATCATATGATTTATGCAAAATCAAAATCAAACCTTGGATTCAGAAACTTCACAGACCATGGATACCAGAAGGACCAAACAGAAAGAAAGAAAATACACTATGCTATCTTTTAATATGCCACAAAAAGATCAGATATTGGCCCTCTAATGCACAATCAAACATGGATCCAGATTTTAAAACTGGTTTTTTTAATAAATCCCAATATCAAATCCATGCTAAGCCCGGCCCCAACAAAAAAAAATTCCAAATCGTTTTCCAGAGACAAGCAAGATCCCACATACCTGGTCGGACCAAAAGAGGCACCTCGATATATTTGAGCCCGCAAATTTGCAAGAGAATGAAATAGAGGACAAACAAAGACACCGAAGCTGAGTCTCTCCCAAAAGGGACTCTTAAAACAAACTACGTAGATAAATTTGCATGAACTTTGTTTCGTAGAGTGTCATTTCAAAAAATCTAACCATGAACTTTGGAAACAAAAGAGGAATGGGTAGAAGCAAACCTGAGCTTCCTAATTACAATTCCTAGTGTAATCAATTCCAGATTAATATAACTAGTACATACAACAAAAGGCAGATGAATCACAACTAAAGAGCTCAAAGTGTTGTATTCTGGTCGTGTTTATTTGAACAGAGCTAAATGTGGCACCTAAGCTATATGCCTCATGAATGTGCATGGATCATGGGTACTTCACTTAGTGAACCTCTCACATAGCACGTGCGATCGTGGGATATTAAAGAATACCCTTAATTTCGAGAGATATTGAACCAAACTCTTTTTGTTGAAACCCCCTCCCAATACTTAAAAATTCCTCCCCTCCCCTTTTTATACCTCAATCCTTATAAACCACCCTACCCACCCCCACCTTAAACCCCTCACCCCCACAATACTTGCAATATATTGGTTTGATTTTTTATAATTTTAAAACCCACAACATGAACTAACATGATAGCATATTGGTAAACAAGTGAAGCCCCCATGGCATGGACTCCACGTGTTTTTATTTTCTTAATGAAAGCGAGGAAGCAAACATGTATTTATGTGAGTGGGTTTAGTCTTTGTCGTGCACACTTAGCAATAGCATAGCACGTGATACGTGTCTTGTATTTTTTTCTTTGATTACTAGATATCAAACTTTATATGTCCTTCGGAATCTGCACTTAGACGACGGGAATTTGGGCACGAAAAACCCAAGGGAAGAGCCACTAGCTCCCAAGCTCTTATTTCCTTTTTTGCTTTTTACAAACGTCCAAATCCTGGAGGACCTCCAACTACGCCACCTCCTATGCCCACTGCTGGAATATGGAAATGACAGACTGTTGGAATATAGAAACAACAGGTTTTTTATATGAATCTAAATAACTCGTCCTCCTTCGACTATGTTTGCTTCCCTCCCATTTTAAAAACAAGGATTCTCCTCAGGCTTTATGTCGACCATAGCATCCTTCCCCTAAACCACTTCCAGTGCTCCAGACTAGTATGACAGAGACTCTACAAATCAAACATGACAGACTAAAGACCCTAGGCCACACCATTATTTCCTTACAAATTCGATAAGAGTGCATTCAACAAGTGGTATGATACCATGATGACTTCCACCAGCCAAGTAATGATGGTTCTTCAAGCATTATTGAATGTGCATTTAAGTAAGATTTGGTTTGAGGCGTCACGAGACAATACTCATGTGCAATTGAGACGGTTTGATCCTAATAATTTTTCTAGCAAATCCTTGCCCTACTATTTGACATATGATATATTTGACAAGCAGGTATCCTCCTAGACTACTGTGAAAAAGTCACAGACGAAATTAGGGCATCATCAAAATTCTGGGGATTATGGATGGGTGGATCAATGAAATGTCACTCATCCAAAATCCCACACGGTATGGGAATCCCGCTTTCTGGAAATGGCAGTAATGGATCCACCAAAGCTAAGAATCTATGGATAAGGTCTTAACGTAGGATCTTCATGATGCAATTACTGAGGTTTTTTCTTATTTTAGCAATAGATTTGGGAACACTATGAGAATCGATTACGGGACCAACCACGACACCAATTTTGTTGCTTGGTTGTTTATAGTTTCAAGCTGATATAATTTATGTTTATCCATTAGCTGATTTGCAAGGGAGACCAACTTTGATAGCCCTCATTAGAATAAAGTTCATCATTGTGCTATACATGATCGAATTACAAAAGTCCTAATGAAATTTAAGTAAAATTATAAAAAATTTAACGTCTGAAATTCCTTGTGCATGAATAGTTTTCTAATCAATTTTATCCTAGTTCATCTAGCACGTCCTTATTGGCAGCTAGCTCAACCTCCTCGACCCCATATTTGTTGAGTACAAGTACTTCTGGTTTCCAACCATCCATAATACTAGAATAGTAGTTATTTATTCATAGTGATGCAAGTGTTTAAGTACCTAACTAGCTTGAACCCCGTATGAATTGGTTGGGTAATAAAGATCAATATAACCATTAATAGTTAAGCGATCTAGAAAAGGCATAACATTACTTATTCCCAAATATTTGAGAACTAAGACCACTAATTATAGAGCAAGGGTATAAGCAATTTACCAGGTAAGCTCTAATATTAGGATAACACTAGGCTGAGCTCAGAGTGCATCCATGCTTTAGCCATATCAGTGAAAATAGCTAGTAAAGCATCAGAGTTAGAATCTTTCTTAGTAGAGTATCATTTCCTTAGTTAACAAAACTCAATTACAAATGACTATTCTTCCTTCTATGCATTTTCGATTTCTAAAAATATATAATGATTCAATATATTTTCAACTTCTAAAGGCAGGGACTAGCTGCCTTTAGCAGCTCCTCTTGTTTTTTTATACAAACCCAATCATAACCCTATTGCAAGTTCGAATTTGGGGTTTCGCGTGATCCAGTCATACAGCTTCATATATAATCTATTAATTCACCATGTGTTAAGAATAGTTCTCAAAAGGTTTGTTTAATCTTTTAGGAAAACACAATTCAAAATTTTGAACCTACTTGCACCTTGTGAGGGGTTCCTACATAGTTTATATAATTAAATTATAGTGTCTTCTTTAGGTCAGTAGATCGAAGAAATTCTGAATCTTCAAGTGCAAGTGAAAACCTATATTTAGATATAACTTTTGATGTTATTTTATCCTTTACATATTAACATAATTTTCAACTAGAGTTCATAAAAATGGTTATGGAAGCTCATAGAGTAGAATGAACTTTGATATAAGAGAACTAGCTAACTTATGAATGAAATCCATGGATATCCGAGTATGAGAGAATCTATATTAACTATAACTACTTGTATTTGAAATTATGATCTAATCTTGGTGGTGGATTGAGGCTGAGCGGAGAGCAGAGGGTTTTGAGGGTTCTTAGGGTTTGGTGGGCGTTTTGGTTCCCTGTAGTGCAGGTTGCTCTTAGACCTATGCTATGTGTATAAGCAGGAGTTATTATTTGGGTTTTTGGTTGGTCAGATATCTTGCTTGGTAGTAGTATTCTTTGCTGTTCCTGAGGGTAATATTATCACTTAGACTGTCTACCACCCTTAGGGATTCACCATGCACGTTGTTTGACCCTGGATTTGCGCTGTACCTGACCACCTTTTTCGACCGGGACATGAATTTGTCACCTTTGACTGTTTGGTCATGACATTCGTGGTCTTGCTCTGGGGACCTCATTATTATATTATTTTCAGATTTGATGGGTATTTTCTTTCTCCGGTTGACTTCGGCGACGATAGACATGATGACGAGATCTGTGGCTCTGCAGTGACCAGGTAATCTCCGACATTGTTGCTCCAACATTGCTGCTTTATTTATTGTTTTTTATTTCTTGTAGTTGGGGCTGGTATAAACTCCACTACAAAGGGTTTATGGGCATTTTAACTACCGGCCACCCCACATGGAGTTCACTCTCTCCCTAGATAGTTAGTACCAACCATGATAAAAAAAAGTGGGAATTCTGTTAATCTCTGTCGGGTTTGTCGGCTGGTTTATCGGTGATACTTGTCGTTTACTGCTAGTAGCTTGGTTCGCAAGTAGTCTCATATATCTATTATTGGTTTTTCCCTTCCTGGTTGTGTCTGAACCTGGATTAAGATCTAGTGGGGGTCCCGCTAACTCAGGTACCTAGGTATCCAGTGTACTGTGTTGAACTTGGGTCAATCTGTCGGTCTAGTTTGTTGGTTATGTCGCTGGAAAGAAACCCTAGTTGTGTTGGCTCTGGGTTCAAGTTATGTCTTATTGTGGTAACCCTAGGTGGCACAAGTTCAAAATTTTCATGGTCCCAGCTCTCGGGACGCGCTCACCGGAAAGCAAAGGCCCTTAAGGCACTGGAGGAGAATTATCGATACGTCTTGGGTCATGATGTATACTTAGACAAGGTTGAAACCCTTTGCCACGGAGCTCTCATTGGAAGATTAGAGTATGTTTCTTTGTCCCAGGAAGAGTGGGTGGAGTGGGTGACCACCCATTGGAAACCCATCATCCACTATGTACCCACAATCAGTGTTCTTGCTAGCAATTGGTTGGTCATCGTTTTTATTGAAGAGATATATGCTACTCACATTTTAGGAACTCTTTGGACCATTTAGCAAGGTTCCTTGGTCCTGCATCATTGGCATTTAGGTTTTGATCCCCTCAAATAAAGGGCCACTATCCATCACCTATGGGTCCTTTTACTAGCCTTACCTTTCCCCCTGTGGAATAAAGATATTCTTACTGGATTGGAAAACTCGATCGGGTGCTTTGTTTCCTTGGAAAAGGATTTTCACTTGATTTTTGACAAGCGTATAGCTAAGGTTTTGGTAGAACTGGATACTTCTAAGGGTCTTCTACCTGAGATTGACCTTGTCTATGGTCGCAAGGTTATTACCCAGAAACTGGACTACCTGCACATGCCTTTCAGGTGCAACTATTGCCATGAGACCAGTCATTTGCGAAGTTCTTTCACTCTTCTTCGTAGGGGTTGTCCGACCGAAAAGGGTTTTGATCTTAGTTCTGGGTTTGATTCTCCCTCTCCTGAAGTTTATTTTTTACTCGGGGAGCCTTTAGAACCCATTCTTGAAGCGATTTATGTATCATCCTCACCTACACCTTATGAAGGACTATCTAAGGGAGAACTTAAATACATAGAAAATATTGAAGTATGTGCTCATCTCTCTTGTTCGTTGGCTTTTGATACTCCCTCCCTTGCTCCTAAAACCCTTCCTATTGCACGACCTGAAATTTTTCCTCCCCCCTTCACTATGCAGCATGATCCCATTCTCCCTACTTCCTCATCATTTTCTCCCTCTACCTCACCTACTACTGTTTTGTCGCATGCCAACTTACAGCCCTCAAGTCCTAGAGATGAACCTGCCTTCCTGTATCCCTCACTCCTAAATTCCCTCTCTATATTCTCTTATAAAGACCCTATCTCACCTTCCACACTCCCTCTGGACTCCATTCATTTTAAAAATGTAATGATCTGTAAGGCTAAGAAGGCCCCTTCTGAGACGACTAGGAATTCGGGATCCTACACTCCTCTCTCTACCAGATTAAAGAATGCAGCTAGACAGCATCAATCATCTCCCTCCTCATCACAGGTACTTACAGCAAGAACACCTGAGGCACTAGGTTCTCCATGAAGATTTTATCCATGAATATTTGGGGTTTTAGAGGGCTTTCCAAACAAAAAGCGTTTATCTCTCTATTCTCTGATTTAAATATTGATATGGTTCTGTTACAAGAAACTATGTGTAATTCTTCTCAATCCCTCCTTCTGTTCTCAAGATTCAAGCCGGGGTGGGAATTTTGTGCTGTAGATGCCTCTGGACTCTTTGGAGGACTCCTTACCAGTTGGAACCCTCTCCTAGTTTGATGTGAAGCTGTCTCCTCCTTTGTTGGCATCTTTCTCAAAGCCAGCATAAAAGGGATCTTTGATATCCTTACGATTTTTAACTGCTATGGACCTTATGCACAAAGAACTATTTTTTGGAATAACATTTTGGCAAGTGGCCTTCTTTCCTTACCAAATCTACTCTTGGCTGGTGACCTAAATTTTACTATCTCTTCCTCTGAAGTCTGGGCTTCAAAATCCAGGAATGATCCCTTGGCTTCTTACTTCTCTCAATTGATTACTAGCAACAATTTGGTTGATCTCTCCATGAAAAATCCTGGCCCCACTTGGAGGAATGGTTGTATTGGGGATGCAGGAATTACTAAAAGACTTGATGATTTTTTATCATCAACCCATCTCCTCCCTAGTCTATATTTCTTCAGGTCCTGGGAAACTCCTTCGGGTGTTTCGAAACACTATCCTATTTTTCTGGAGTGGGGTCAAAGACTTGTTCCTCAGTGCTACCCCTTTAAATTTAATAAGGCATGGCTCCTAGAAGATGACTTTTCCTTCCTTGTTGGGTCCTCTTGGAAGGCTCCCTTGGCTATTGGACATACAAACCCTCTCGATTCTCTCATAGGGAAGTTGGGCAAACTCAAAGGTACTATTAAAGGTTGGGAGAGGAAGAAAAATTGTGAAAGGAAACAATTGATTATGGATATAAATGATGAGATCTCTAACATGCTTTTGATGGATTCTAGACTTCTAACAGCAGACAATGCAAACAAGATGAAAGAACTTCAAGACAAAAAAGGTAATTTTTTGGCTCATGAGATTACTGCATAGAGACTTAAGAGAAGAATTCTATGGTTGAAAGGAGGGGATGCCAACACTAATTTTTTTCATGCTTATGCTTCAATAAGAAGGAACTCCAATGCTATCCGGTCCCTTAAGGATAAAAAGGGTAACCTGGTATCTAATGATGTTTCCCTTCAGAAGCTGGGAAAACAACATTTCAGTGATTTATTTATGGATGATAAGTCATCAAATATTGTTGACCAACTAAAGGTAATTAAGTTTTTCTGACATTTAGTTAGGATGAGGAGGTGGACAATTTTCTAAAGCCTATTACCATTCAGGAAGTTGAAGTTGTCCTTAAGGGATTCAAGAAAGATAAAATCCCCAGTCCTGATGAATGGTCGGTCGATTTCTTTGTGGAATTTTTTGACCTGATAGGTGAGGATCTTACCTCTGCAATAGAACAAGCAAGATTAGAGGGGTTTGTTCTTGGATCCTTAAACTCTATTTTTTTTACAGTGATTCCTAAGTGCGAAAATCCCTCCACCTTTGTTGATTTTCTCCCTATCTCCTTCTGCAACCTGGTTTATAAGGTTATCTCTAAAATTGTTGTGCTTTTCCTTAAACCCATTCTGAATAGGGCCATATCTTCTCAAAAATTCAGTTTTTTAAAGGACTGACGAATCACTGAACCTGTTGACCCCAAGAATTTTTACACTCTATCAAAGCTAAGAATTCAAGTGTCCTAGTGCTGAAGTTGAATTTAGTCAAATCCTTTGATAGGTTCAGTTGGACCTTTCTGAGACTCTTTCTCCTATAGATAGGTATCCCTCTAATTGGTGTGAAATGGATTATGGGATGCATCACTAACTCTTGTTTTGCAGTCTTACTAAATGGGACTCCCTTGTATTTCTTCCCATCCTCAAGGGGAATCTGTCAAGGATGTTCCTTATCTCCCTTATTATTCATTTTGATTATTGAGAGCCTCAGCAGAATTATTATAGATGCACAACAAAAAGGATTTATTAAAGGGTTCTAGTACTCTCCTAGCCTATCTATAACTCACTTGTTATTTGTTGATGATGTGATCATTTTTGGGATTGGAACTTTCCAAGAATGGGGTGCATACAAAGTAGTACTGGACTTATTTTTGTTCGGCTACAGGTATGTCTGTCATCATGGAAAAATATTCATTTCTGTACCAAAATGTGGATGAAGAAACTAGAAGGAAAATTTCACTACTACTCCCATACAGCATGGCTCCTATCAACTGAGGGTTCAAATACTTGGGGTATCGTCTAAAACCCCTAGGATACCATGTATTTGACTGGCGATGGATGGTGGAGATGTTTGAAAATAAGATAAAAAACTAGACTTATAGACTGCTCACTCTTGGAGGAAGATTAATTCTTATTAAATTTGTTCTTACTGGGCATGGGGTATACTGGTTTGCACTGGAAAGATGCCCCAGCTCTATACTGAATGCCCTGATGCATTTAATTTTTAATTTCTTGTGGGGGAAATTTGATGGTCATTATCGATTTCACTTGGCGAATTGGAAATATGTTTCTGGTCCTATTGAATTCGGTGGCTGGGACATTAAGAACCTGGAGTGGTTTGGGATTTCTCTCAGACTAAAAAGTTTGTGGAAGCTGTTGTTGGGGAATGGTATCTAGTGTCTAATCATTGCTCATAAGTATTTAAAAAATAGACCCTTGGAGGACTGGATTCGTGCTCGAAACTTCAATGTTATTGGCACTTCATATTTTTGGAACGGGTTTGTTAGAATTTTGTCTTTGATTACTTGTAAGCTCGGCTGGAAGGTGGATGATGGATTGAAAATATGTCTCGGTGTTGATCCTATAGCAGGTCTGGTGGATTCATATTCACTCCTGGTGGACCTTAGGGATTACCTGACTGACTATGGGATTACTTGCCTTGCTCAGGCTTAGAAACTGGAAGGGTTCTCCGTACGTTATAATGGTTGGTACTCAGCTTCTAATCTAGACCTGGGGGAAGAATGAGATGATATTTGGACATCCTTTGTCAAAGGTCTTTCACATGGTGGAATCAAGATTAGGGATGATGAGAACTATCTACTCTGGTTGTATGATAAGGAATCAGGTAAGGTCTCAACCAAAAAAGCATATGAAGTGATTGTGTCAGATTATTTTCCTCCACCTTCAGAACGTATTATCTCAAAAGTATGGAATTTCAACATTCCACAAAAACTGAAGTGATTTACTTAGTTGTCATTCTATAAGAAAATCAATACTTGGGATAATCCCTGTAATCGGGGTTGGCTCGGTCCTAACAGGTGCAGTATCTGTAAGAAATATGTCGAGTCAAGAGACCATTCATTTGTAGGTTGTTAATTTTCTCTTGAGGTATTGCGCTACTTTTTCAGTATGGATGATATTCAGGTGGATTGGTCTGAACCGACCCTTACAGAGAACCTTATCAGCTGGTTTAAAAAGGATGGGGAGCTTTCGTATTTTTCTATTATTTACATCTAGAATCTGTGGAAGATCAGGAACAACCTTATATTTGAGAATAAAGAGCCAAATATTACCAATCTCTATCATAGGATTTTGTTTGAGGTCTCATCACATCAGGTACCCCAAGTTAAAAGGCCAAAAGTCAGGAATATTGGAGATCCTCCAATAAAACAATTTTCCATGGCTTTCTTTGATGGAGCTGCAGGAGTTTCAAATGGAGGGGTGGGTGTATGTATCTGGATTAATGAACATCATTTCCTTGAAATTAAATTAAGATGTGTCTTATCTTTATACATGTTGAGAGGACTCTAGCCCTATCTTGGATAATGCCTCAGGGCTGTTATTATCTTCTCTAGAGACATTTTTGGCCGACTGTTCTGCAGTGTGTATTATGAGAGGAACTTTTCGAGGTTCATAATGCCCAGGCGGGAATAGTAGCTGGCTCAGTATGGCCTGCTATGTTATAGCAACTGATGTATTTCTGGATAACGGTTAGATACCACTTGGTTGGTTCTGATGACTTTGATGATGTACCCAATTACCTTTGATTCAATAGAATATCAAGGAATGTTTTTTTCATCTGAAAAAAAATATGATCTAATCTTAGAGACAAATTCTTAGTTAATGGATTACTCTATTACAAAATATTTTTTTTTTTGTACAAATGTGATGATTCTAAATATAGAATCCTTTAATGAGATAAATCACTAGCAATGAAAGTCCATAATACATAACAAGAATGATATCTTCGATTGATTATGTAATTAAACAAAGTAGGGAATAAGACAACCTACTTGAGATCAAGAGGAAAAACACTTGTATATTGCTAGTTCCTTCCAAACATAGAAGAGGACACCCATGCTTACTTTCCCAACTTCACCCCTGATATGGATCAGCAACACAAAACAATGAACTCAGCAAAATATAAATGCAGAATTCCCCAAGAATTCTATAACAAATTTAGTGATGTACTTTTTAAATAGAGAGAGAGAGAGAGAGAGAGAGAGAGAGAGAGAGAGAGAGAGAGAGAGAGAGAGAAAGAGAGAGAGTACTCAACATATTTCCCTTCATAGGAACAATTTTCCTCTATGCACCACACAACATCTTGTGTCTCCTCAGTTCATTATTATATAATTTTTTCTTAGGTTTTGTGCCATCTCAATCAAATCTCAACTTTGATATCTTGATACCTATAATTAGGGCTCTAGTCTGCTTGCTGAGTGCTTGACTTGGATTTGATTGATATCAAATATCTTGCTTTCTATCCACTTGTTCATTGTATTATGTTGGAAACTTGTCTTTCAATTGGTGGCTCCAAGTGTCTATCTTTATTAATAAAATAATATTTTGTACACACAACATCCACCCACAGTAGTGTGAGTATTTTGTCTCATAAAAGTTTAGAGTTGTATAAGTCTTTACAAAATAAATGTTTGAGATTATTTCTGAAATAAAATACTTAATTAAATAAATCAAAGTCTTGGTAGTATTACAGTTCTCCCCCCCTTATTTTTAACACCTTCCTTAGTGTTATTTATTCATAATATTCTTTCTCATTTTGGAACAAGGAAGGATATGTTGCTCACATACGATCCTCCATTTCCCATGATTCCTCCTTACGGATGAAGTGCTTCCATTCCACTTATACTTGAGTGATGACTTAGTTTTTTCTGCATAAACTCCTTCCATTCTAAGATACAGAAAGGCCCTGTTTGAAACTTGCCCTCAAACTCCACCTAAATCACACCTAATCGATGATATGAGTACCATCATGTATATAGTGTTCCAATAATGAAACATGGAAAACAAGGGGTCCTATCTTGGCTAGCACTTCAAAGCATCTACAATACCTAAGAGGTAATCTAGAACATCTTCCCAAGATTAATGTACTTCTCTTTGGATTTACCTTTAAGTATACTTGATCCTCTATATTGAAATATTTTGGAGTTCTCTTAAGATATGCATAAATTTATCAATCTTGAGAAAATTTTAAATTATGTTGTACTTATTTAACAATTTATTCCATCTCCTTCAACATATCAGGTCCTAGAACAATCCTATCAATAGGATTATCCCATGATATAGGAGTGTGCCATTTTCAACCATATAACACTTCAAATAGACTTATCTTAGGAGATGCTTGATAACCCTTGTTATAAGAAAACTCAACTAAGTATAAATAATCTTCCCATTTATTACGATTTTCCATCACATACATACATAACATATCTTCAAGAATTTGATTAGTCCTTTCAGACTACCCCTTTTTCTAAGGATGATAAGGATTAGTAAAAGTTAATTTAGTATCTAAACCTTTAAATGAATATTTTCCAGTAATTACCTATAAATTTTGCATCCCTGTCTCATATTACCACTTTAGGAATACCATGCAAACAATTTTTTTATTTCATAAATGTATTCGCTAAGTTTTATTACAAGGAAAAGGCCCTGTAGCGGAGGTTATAGAGGATGCTCCTCTCAAAACAACTCATATATCCATTTATAATAGAGGTATGTAGTGGAGGCGAGTGACTAGAGGTTGTAGTGGAGAATTTTCCTTTGGTGCACTTCTAAATTAAATGTCCTAGTGCATATATATAACATAAACGCACTGGTGCATTCTTACCACAAAAGCACCAAGGAATCCAAAAAAAGGAATGGTGCACAACGTAAAAAAGATGAAATTATAAAGAAATAATCACAATGGCCACATTTTTTTTAAAATCATAGCGGTATGTTTTAGTGGACGTACCACACCAATGCATCTACAAACAAAATGCATTGGCCCTCAAAAACTTGTCACACCCCGAAAAAAAACCACGAATTAAAAAAAAAAATTGGTGCAATTGGTAATATGAACACATTGATGCATCTATAATCAAAATGCATCGGGGCCTCACAAAAAATAAACATGTGTTTAAAAATATTATGACAAATGACAGTAATTTAAAAACCATAGCAGTGGGTTTTTATAATTTTGTCGCACCAATGCGTCTAAACCCATAATGCACCTGCATATCCTAAAAACAATGTAGAGCCTTGAAAAAAATCATGAAAAAATTATACGATAGTGGGTCATTCATTATTAAAAAATGCACCAATGCATGTAAAAAACACAAATGTACCAGTCTGGATTTGTTAAATAATAATAATAATAAATTAAAACCTACATTGCATTGTGGAGGTGTAATTATAATGCACCAGTGAATTTAAAAGTCGGGTGCACTGGAACAAGGTTTCATAAAAAATATTATTACTTCTTGGTCAAAATCATTTTTACCCATCCATAGTGCGTATGATCCATCTACATCGGTTCCATCCATACCCCACCTAGACGCCTTGCCACCAGTGCTCATTCCACTCCACGTTGACACATTGCTTGCTTTCATTGGCTTGTCAATTGAGTCATTTTTCCAAATTGTGGGCAGATAATCAAATTCTTCATACATATCTAGGATGCCTCCCCTATGCACGGCTCAATTGGTAAATGATTTCTTACTTCATAATTTAAAATTTTAGTGGTTTAATTTTTGGAATTAATACGATAATTTGCCATTTAAAAAAAATTTAAAAATTTTGTAGTGCCTTGCCACCAGTGCTCATTCCACTCCTCATTGACACATTGCTTTCTTTTAATGGATGGTCAATTGAGTAATTTTCCCAAATTGTCGATAGACAATCGAATTCATCATACATATCTAGGATTCCTCCCCTATGTGCGGTTCAACAGGTAAATGATCTCTCACTTCATAATTTAAAATTTTAGTGGTTTAATTTTTGGAATTAATACTTAGTTTTCCATTTAAGAAAATTTGAAAAGTTTTGTAGTGCGTTCAAGCCATTCGGCTTGCCCCAGAAGTCAATGCACACTGTATTTTGTTACAGGTTCCACCGTATTTGGGGAAAGCCGAATGGATTCAACACACTTTCATACTAGTGTGATACACTTTTACAACAAACCACCATAGAATAAGTTAGTTTTTTAAACTATAAACTAATATTCGATGCGTTAACTAAACTTAGGCACATTGAGCTTACGATGCAACTACATGTATCCAATGCACTGAAATAGAAGTTCTCTACTATTTGGTATTAATATAATGATCTGCACATGATGCGCTTATATAAAAATAACACACCATTAAGCCGGTGTGCTTATGTGTAATTAATCTCCTACCCCTTCTTTTTGTAACAAAATTAATGGATAAATAATTCATGAAAACCATTCAATTAACCTATTGCAGTAATTGACGATTCCCATAAAGTATCTAACTCTAGTTACATCCTTATGAATTGGTTACTATATGATTGACGTAATGTTATTCGGGTCCACTGAGATTCCATCCTTAGAAATTACATGTCCCAGATACTAATTTTGTTCTTGATAAAAGTCACATTTACTGAATTTTTCATATGGCTTATGTTCTCTTAATGTTTATAAAACCATTTTTAAGTGTTCTTCATGTTTATGTTTGTTTTTAAAGTAGACGAATATATCGTCAATGAACACAGTCACAAATGTATATAAATATTTATGAAGGACACTATTCATTAAGCAAATGAATGTCATTGGAGCATTGGTTAAATTGAATGATGTAAACATGATCTCATAATCTTCATACCATGTTCGAGATGTTGTTTTATAAATATATTTGTCTTCAATTCTTATTTGATTACATCTATACTTTAAATCAATATTTGAAAATACCACAACTTCTCATATTTTATCAAACATATTGTCTATAATATATAAATATTCTTAGGGTACCATATTATTTTTAACAAAAAATAAACGAGCTTCCCATAGGTACAAACTTGGTGTTGTTTAATTTTTATCTAATAGTTCTTGCATTGTGCTTTTTTAATTATTTTAATTATGGTTTCTTCATTCTGTAAGGGGATTTAGATGCATGTACAACTCTAGGTACCAATTCAATAGTAAAATAAATATCCCTCCTAGGAGGTAATCAAGGTATTTCCTATGTAAATACATATTTAAACTCTTGCAGAATGGGATATTCTTCTAATCTAGGCTTGAATTTTTCATTAGAACTTTCATTTATATGAACAACAAATATTTTACATCAGTTTGAGCACATTGTTTTACGAGTAAAGTATATATTTTTCAAATAGATACTTTATTGAGAATACCTTTAACCATTCTACTATTGCTTTATTCATCAATGCAAGTAAAAATATTTTGAAAAAAAATCAATAAAACTCTTTGTTTTTCTAACCAATCCATACCAATTAACAAGTCATATTATCCCAAAGGGAAAATATTTAAGTTCTCTTTCGTAACTAAATCTAATCACTTTTCTTTTTGTTCCTATAGCTATATGAACTAGACATGAATTTTTAAACTCATGCTTTTTCATCTTACAAGTCTCTACTAGTTTAGGGGATATATAACTCAAAGTAGAACCTAAATCACTCAAAATAGAGATAGTTTTATAAAAAAATGTACCTTTATCTTCTATCATAGAAGCTTGATTGTGTTCTTAATGGTTATCCAATGTTGCACTTATCTTTCGAATATTTCAAGAAACTTCTCCAACTGTAGTAGCTTTGTTTACCATGTGATTTCTTCGACCATCTCTTTTATGAGGAAAATATCAATAGTATTGACTTTTCCCACAACCCTAACATTTCAAGGGATATCTTTTGACTTCTTAATTTTTTTGGTAACAAAATTATCTTTAAATTCAGATAAAATTGATTTCTTTTTACCTTTAAGAGTGTTATTTTGGTAACTCTTGTGTTTATTAAATGGATTAAACTCTCTTATTTGAAAATCATTCCCTTCTATTCCCTTAAAATTCTTTGGGATTTTGTGTTTATTCTTAGATTGGTCGTAGGCTAATTTAGTTTTTCTCATTGCTTCGTAAAGTATCTTTGAATTATAATTCTGGTCTCTCATTATAAAATCTTGGCAAACAACTTAAGAATCTTTGTATTTTTTTCTTTTATTTAGTAAGTTAAGCTACGTACCTTAGTAATGATAGGAAATTGGTACAAAAGTCATGCATCGACATATTCCCTAGTATTAATTCATAAAAAAATTATTTCTCTTCATAATAATATTATGAAACATATTCTTTATTAAATGATTTCTTAAAGTATTTCAACCTTTAATTTTGTTGGCTAATTCCTTTATCCTTCTTCAAATATTTTAACCAAGTTTCATCTTTTCCAATGAGATTAAATATGGCCATTTTAGTTTTCACTGAATTAGAATAATGATACATTATAAAGTATTTTTTCATTCCTGATACCCAAGCCTCGGCTTCTTCTCCATTTATGACTTCAAAATCAAATATGGGAGTCCTACTTTTCTCAAATTCTATATTTATGTCATCCTTATACTTTTTCTTTTTCCCTTGTTTAGGTTCATTACTACTATAGGAATCATTCGTTTCACTGTCAACAAAGCTATCATTAGTGTACAAAGGTTCAAAAGAGGATTTAATTCCTTTATATTTATGTTTCCTTGTATAACCTGCCATATTGGTGTCATTAGATATCTCAGTTAATTTAAATAAAAGAGCCGCATTCAATTCCTCTTGAGTTCTTATTACTCGTTGATGATTAGTTTTAAAAGTTTGAAGTTCTACATGTAAATTTATTATTGTTTGCAATATTTCATCTTGACTATTGTTGTTGTTATTGTTCTTATGATTTTGTTATTAATCAGTAAGTTCTACATAGACATGTGGGGTAGGGGATTGTCCTTCACGCAATTCTTCCATTTTCTTTTAGTTTTAAATAACATAGTTTTCTTATATACAAGAAAAAAGAAAATAAAATCATAAAATCAATATGTTTCCATAAGTGGACTCCATGATGTCGAGTGTTGTTACCTATCTTTGATACCACATTGTAAC
This sequence comes from Pseudotsuga menziesii, assembly GCA_001517045.1. Classification (NCBI taxonomy): domain Eukaryota; kingdom Viridiplantae; phylum Streptophyta; class Pinopsida; order Pinales; family Pinaceae; genus Pseudotsuga; species Pseudotsuga menziesii. The sequence continues at coordinate 197,827 of LPNX010160826.1, read as the reverse complement.
ATATCAAAAATACCAAAAATTTTCAAATTACAAAAACTTTTGTTAAAATAGCAAGTCAAAAAATGCAAGTCAGATCAATCAAATAAAAAATAGGTGGGTGAGTGACTCTAGGTGGCATTAAATGCACCAAATAAGTCCAAAATTGGACAAAATCCACCTTTAGCGCTCCTAGTCAACCAAACTATCCACATTCAATGAATGGGAGCACACCAGCAATGATGAGGGCGCACATGTGGATAGTGTTGGTTGTGGAGCCCTATCTTCTAGATTCAGAGATGTTGTTCAATCGTGTTTGTACCCCAGGTGTAGTGTACACTCGTTCCTCAACCTTAACGATTTGAGGGCGAAGCCCCCGAGAAAAAATTTTGGGATGTTTGTTGGCCAACAGTTTTGTGGGCCCATGGTATTGGGTTAACCGTAGTATTTTCCCATGGTATTTCCCCTATAAAATAAAATCATTGTAATATGGTTGTGCATGGTACTGTATTGTATTGTATCATTGTAAACAATATCTATGATAGTGTGAGAGAGACTGTGAGAGAATGAAGAGGAAGTGCAGCGATATTGATGCAGGTTGTATCCCTTCATCTTTCTGGATGGTAATAAAAGGATTGGAAAATTTTGTATGGATGTAGCCCATCGTTTGGGTGAACCACGTTATATATGTGTCTCTCTATAATGTGTTTAACGGTGTTTTGCATATTGTTTAATGATTTAACTATATATATGTTATTGCTCTGTGGTCTTGTTTTCTAACAGATGGTTGACTGAGATGGAGTGCTCATGTGGGTGTGAATGCCCCAATTTAACTAGTTATTGGTCCAACTAAGAGCCCTAAGTCCAAAAATATAGTGTATTGATGCAAAATGCAATAAAATTGACTAAGGAGTTATACTAAGGTACTAAGGGGTTGGATTATTGTTTTAACACCCTCCCTTAACCAAAAAATTACTACATCTCATAAAATGAAGAAGGTCTTGGAAACAAAGGCTCAAGTCACCTCAATACATAAATCATAAATTTTATTTTCCCATATGAAGTGAGGAAAAGGAGGAAAAGCACACAGGATAAAACCATCCCTCAAGAATGGATATGGGGATGAAACCTACAACAAATAGCAGAAATCACCATCCATCACTCACTCCCAGCAAATATCTCAAGTGAGTGAAGGTATTCTCTGTGAAAGTCTTGGTGAAAATGTTGACAGTTTTCTCGGTGGATGGGAAATATTGTAGTGAAATCACCCTGTCATGCACTAAGCCCCGGATGTAGTGCATATGGATCTCAATATGTTTTCTTCTACACATCTGAAATGAATCAGTGGATATCTTGATGGAACTTTTATTGTCCACCCAAATGTTCGTAGGAGAATCAATTGTGGCACCAAATTCCTGAAGAATTCCCTGCAACCAAACACACTGTGTAGCTGCATTGAATGTTTCCCTATACTAGGCCTCTGCTAAAGAAAGAGAGATGGTATTTTGTTTCTTACTTTACTAGTCAATAGGACCTTCAAAAATCATGAAAAAAAAACCTGAAGTTTATTTTTTTTCAATGGGATCTCCAGCCCAATCCAAATCAAAAAATCCAACTAGTTGAAGTGAAGCACTAGCTAAATAGTGCACCCCGAAATTCTTTGTACCCTAGACATACTAGATAATCATTTTGGATTCCTTCCAATGGAGTTCATGTGAATGGTTCATATGTATTGCTACAACACTTACAACATAATATAAATCAGGTATTATGTGTGTAATATAGATAAAAATACCAACTACCTTCCTATAGAGTGTACAATCAACTAATGGAGAATTGCCAAATTCACATAATTTGATGCGAGAAAGGAAAGGGAACTTGGCTTCCTTACAATCATCCATGTTAAAATTATTTAGTAGGTCTAAATCATACTTTGGTTGACTCAACATGATTGCCCTTTCAGATTGTTGAATTTCCAAACCCAAAAATTGCCTAAGCAATCCTAGATCAGTCATGGCAAATTCACTATGTAAAGATGACTTAATTGAACCAATTGAAGTGTTGCATCTCCCTGTAATTAAGAGGTCATCAACATAGAGAAAAATAACCTAAAAAATACCATCATGTTTCTGCAAATATACATCTAGGTCATATTTTCATCTAATGAAACCAATAGAGAGAAAGAAAGCATCAATTTTTGCATACCAAGCCTTGGGAGCTTGCTTGAGTCCATATAGTGATTTGTTCAACCAAACATGTCAAGGATCCTCTTAGAAACCTTCAGGTTTCTCCATGTATATCTCCTCCTGTATCTCACCATGTAGGAATTCACTCTTGACATCCATATGGTGCACTTTCCAACCCTTACTAGCTGCAATTGCTAGAACTAGTCTTATGGAGTCCATCTTTGCAACCGGTGCAAAGGTCTCGGTGTAATCCACACCATGGACTTCAGATTATCCCTCAGAAACTAATATAGATTTTTATTTCACATATGAACCATCAACAACAATTTTGTTTTGAAATATCAACTTGCATTGAACAAGCTTCCTCTTGGGAGGAAGGGGAACCAATTCCCATGTCTCATTCTCTTGGAGAGAATGAAATTCATCTTCCATTGTTATTTTCAATATTGGGTCATGAAAAGCTTTATGATATGAATTTTGATGAGATCCAATATGAATATAACATTTCTCAGCAAGAGCACTTTCATTTGCAAAGGAAGCATTGCTAGATTGAGATCTAGTCTTCCTCAACTCTTGGGGATTGCCAGCCAATTCCCCTACAACTTGTATGAGTTTTCAGCCCACCTAGGCCTTGATGGTGACTCATATACAACAATTTCATCTAAATCCATATCATATTCAGGAATATCAGAAAAAACAAAGCATGAATCATCACTTACATCATCAAATTGTTGAGGAGAAGAGCATTCCCCTAGTGCAAGCTCAAAATATGTTATTGGTTCTTCTTCAAATTGCACACTCCTCTCAATGAAAGTATTGAGTGTGGAAGTTTCAAAGAGTTTGTAACCTTTTGTATCCTCAACATACCCAACCATGATACATTCCTTGATTTTTGGCTGCAAGCCCTTCCTCTTTTCAGGAGGGATTCAAGCCCATGCTCTTGATTCAAAAATCATGAAAATTGAGACATTTGGTTTATGGCCAAACCATGCCTCATGGGGAGTCTTTCCTTTGACTGATTTGTGGAATTATCTATTATGTATATGTTCAACACAATTAATATCCTCATCCAATATATTGGGACTTATATCCCTTTCTTCAATCATGCATGTGGCCATCTCTTTGAGAGATCTGTTTTTCCTCTCCGCCACACCATTTTGCTGTGGTGTGTAGGGAGTTGAATGTTGCATTTGGATTCCACATTCCTCAAAAGGATGCTGCAATTTTTTTTCGAAATACTCCTTTCCATTATCATTCCTAAGGATCTTAATCTTATGCCCACTTTGATTCTCTACTAATGCATTCCAAGTCTTCAATTGCTCAAAAACTTCAGATTTCAATTTAAGGAAGTACACCCAACAAAATATCAAGTAGTCATCAATAAATGTGAGTACATACCTTGATCCACCATAGGATGGAGTGCGAATAGGACCAATAAGATCTGAATGTACCAACCCAAGTGGTTTTGTGGCTCTCCTTTCCATCCCCTTCTCATAGTTGTGCTCTGGATTCTTCCCAACTACACACCCAATGCAAGCTCCATTTGATGATTTGATTTGTTGAAGTCCTTCCACCATCTCATCTCTATGTATTACTTAGAGGTACTTGTAGTTTGTGTGACCAAACCTCTCATGCCATATCTTGGAAGTCTCATTGGAATGTGAGAGGAGATCTTGGTCATTGGAAGTAGGGAGGAAATTCTAAAACTTGTACATCCTCTCATGGCGTTCTGCATACCCAACTGCTACAAATTGGTTTGATGATATTTCTGTAATATATACCAATTATGGAGTGAATGACACTCTCTTTGTGTGGAAATTGAACCCAAGAGATAGATCAATTACACTAACAAAATTGCTAATCAAACATGCAAAATTCACACAAAAGGAGACTAAAATTGGAGCATAACTTAATCATGTATTGAATAAGTGTAAATTAGCCAACCATATGAAGTAATAGGCTGCTCAAATATATAATTACATTATATATTCGAAAGAACTAGGTTTCTATTCGAATTAGTAAAAATTCAGGCTTACTAAAATAAGTCAAATCCCCCATAGGTGCAAAAAGGACTTTTCAAATCCTTGAAGATCCTCACAAATTAGCTAAAGCAAGTGGGAAAGATAATATTTGGTGGAAAGACAACTCATTCATTCTTCTGTATGGAGAAAAGGAGGGAGGATGATGTGGTAAAAAAACAAGGCAAGTTCCCCTAGACTAGCTTTTCCTTTATGCCTTAAAATAGATGTAAAGCAAGGAAGCTTTCAGAAAAAGAAGATATACGCTTTAAGGAACCAGGAATAAAGCAGACATGCTAAATATGTTTCCAGGATGATTCCAAAGCACTCCATGACCTAGTTTAGAAATTATTGACTTCTAGGAACATGTAGAAGTCAACTAGCATAGAGAGGGAATCTAGGATTATAGGAATAAGACAAAAGTGATTTAATTAATGTCAAATATGGGTAATTATGGGTTGATTATTCTAACACTTTGCCTCTCCTTTATGGGTTATTTGATAGACTAACATCAAATTTTCTTCCAATTCTGGTACATATAACACATCACTAAAATATCCATACTCTAAATCAATCCTACCAATTCCCTTGGTCTGGATTTCAGAGTAATCCCCCATTCGAACTACTGGGCCAACATTTGAATGCATGGAGGAGAAGATATGTTTGGTGGATACCATGTTTCTAGAATCCCCTGAATCAATTATGAAATATGAGGAATTAGAGGTACCTTCTACCAAGGCATGACATTTCTCCTTATTGTCTGAACTGGAGGTGCCATCTTTCTTCGTTGCGCCATTTGGAACAGGGATGTTTTTTCTCTCCAGTAGTTGTGCCATCTGGTCAATGGTTTTTTTAATGCATGATATCTCTGGATGCCATCCCTTGTGGAAATAGGTTCATTTGGTCTTCTCTTTCCCTTTCTTTTCCTTCTCCTTGGGAAGATTCGAACCACCGTCACTGGATTTGGGTTTTTCTGATTTCCTCTTCTCAGGAATCTTTGAATTATTTTCCTTCCACTTTCCCTTGGAGGCATTCAAAACTCCCATGGCCAAGGATTGATCCTTATCCTTTATGGTGGCCATTTTGAATAGATTGTCTTGCTCCTGGGTGAGGAACTCCATGAAGATAACTAGACTTGGAATTTGCCAGTTTTGAAGTGTCAACTTGCTAGAATGAAATGTGCCCATAAAGACTGAGAATTATGGCCCCAACTTCGAAAGGATGGATAGAATCAACTCATCCTCTTTCTTCTCAATCCCACATTGATTTAGCTAGAGCACAAGTGATTTAAACTTGGTGAATAAGTACTGTATAGTGTCAAAGTGAGTTGGGCTTAGGCTGATGAGCTCGTAATCAAGCTGGTGTCCTCTTAGTTCATTAGTTTTCCCAAAGAGTGTCTCTAGTTTTACCTAGACTTGTTTTGGGTTTGTTAAACTGTCTATGTGGAACAAAAGCTCTCTTGAGATATTGAGGAATAAAAATCCATCTGCTTCATCCAATCTATTGAAGTACTTGGCTCTCTCTACAACAAATTTTGGCTCCACCTGTGTGCCCATGGTAACTTTGTAAAGACGCTTGGATCTCAATTGAATAACCATCTCTGCCTTCCAATCGAAGAAATTGAAATGTGTTAGCAATATGTGGGTAGCTTCCATCTCTTCCTGCGCTAATGGTGATGAAATTTCTGAATGTCCAGCAAAAACCACTCATTTTTATCTGGAATTTCTCTAAAAATGTAGCTCAAAACACTCTGGATTGATCTGCAACTCACTAAACTCCAACCAGCTTTGATACCATGTGAGAAATATGATCTACATCGAGATCTAGGATACTTAGAGAAAATCACAAATCAAATTTGATGAAAAACGAACAAAAACCATTAAAAAAGAAACAATTTACACTTCAGCATGCGTGGGTGTGCAAAAATAGGTGGGTGAGAGGCTCTAAGTGGCATTAAATGCACCAAATTAGTCCAAAATTGGACAAAATCCACCTCACACGCTCCTAGTCAACCAAACTATCCACATTCAATGAATGGGAGCACAACAACAATGATGAGGGAGCACATGTGGATGGTTGACTGAGATGGAGCACTCATGTGGGTGTGAATGCCCCAACTTAATTGGTTATTGGTCCAATTAAGCACCCTAAGTCCAAAACCATAATGTATTAATGCAAAATGCAATAAAATTGACTAAGGAGTTAGAATAAGGTACTAAGGGGTTGGATTACTATTCTAAAAAATACAATGATGATGCAATAAGGAGGATTTGAATCCACTAGGTGTGATTCGAATTCCATAACTTGAACTGACTCCAAAAATCACCAACTGTGGGAAAATCACCCCTAGAGGCTCACTAGTTTAAGTGAAGACAACTAAATCAGTTCACAATCAATCAACTGATCAAGGCAGGTAAGAAAATCTTCCTAACCTCCTTAATTAATGAAAATGTGTCTCTAGGATAACTGGAGATGAACTAACTGATTCCCATCGTAGGATAAGTACTCAACATCTAGGGTGAAATGATGACGAGACTCCCATGACTCAATGTGGGTTCCTAAATTATAGAGATTGGCCTTTGGAGCACCCAAAATCGTCCAAACTAGTGCATCAAGTGGTAGGTGGGCCCTAGATGAGTTCCCCATGGCACTAGTGAAGTGGAAACATACTACTAAGCTACGAAATGAAATTTAGACTATGCTAGTCAAGGAATGATTATAATTAGTCCTAACTCCCCCCCTTAATACAAAATTGGACAAACTAGGCCTTGATAACAAAGAGAAAAGGTCACTCATACAATCTAATGAAAAAAGTATCTTCTCAATAAACCGAGGAAATAGGGAGAGCCTCATGTCAACACCCCCCCCCTCAAAATTAACAGTAGGGAACTGGATCAAGCTTTCACACAAAGAGAATTTCTCTTGAGTAAAGAACTTTGTGAAATTTTTATGTAGTCTGCACCTATGTAGACCAGTAATGCAGTGTGATGATCCTTATCTATAGTATTTCCCTAATACAATGCATGTGAACCTCTCCACCTTCTTCCAATATGATGAAAGATAAGAGAAGAAAGGTTGTTGCTTTTGCATCCAAACTTGCATCTTCCAAACCTATGTGACATTATGGAAAATTTTATCTTGGGATCCAATCCCCTGCGGTATTTATTGACCCCATACAATGGATTCCTCAACTTGCATGTCAAGAGAGAATCATTAGTGTACCCCTTATTCTTTTCCATGTATATTTATTCCAATTTACCATATAGAAAGTTATATTTTTCTTTTATTTATGGATGAAGAGATGTTGATGTATTTCTAACTTCGGAAGATATTTTGATGTACATTATCATTATATGTTGTTGTACCCCCATTCGGGATGTGTTTTACCCCTTTATGAGATGTCTAAATTGTGTCTACACCTTGAGTTAAACCTTGGTTGTATGTCAAAGCAATAGTCCATAGTGTAACATCATGCAATATTTAATTGTTGTCTCTCTAGGAGAAGTGGGCCCCATGTGAGATGACATGTAGGATCGAGTCTTATATTTGGTCAGTGACTTAAAAGGGTATAAATAGGGAGGTGCTCTCCCTCATTTATACACACCTCACACACTCTTGAACGCGCATGAGAGAGAGAAACAGTTAGAGGAGGAGAGAATCATAGTTGTTGAACATTTCTTATTACTGCTTTTGATGATCTTACTATTATGAAGAAGTTTGTGCGGTTTTCTCCTTTGTGGTTCCTCGATGAAAAAATTTGTGTATTGTGTATCTTTTAAATATTATGTATTTTTCTGTACTTTTTATTATTTCAGATAAATATCCTAGAAAATCTAATCATATCTTAAAAAAATATAACATGGTATCAGAGCCTCTATGAAAGAAGGCACCGTGCAACTACGGGAACTAGGGCTTCCTAGTTGAAGGTGTTCTCTCCAAAGAACGTCAAGAAAGGGGGATAGGATAATTTTCCTCACTAGGGCATATCTGTCGGTGGTAGAAGTTTCTGAATTGGAGAAGTTTCACTGTGCAACCGAAATACAACTACAATGGGACCTAATGGAAATTAGGGTTTCATGCTTGAAAACCCTAGAATACTGAATTTAATGATTCTAGAACTTTCGTTATAACATGATATTGGAGAAGGATCAGAATCTGAAAAGTTTAGAGGCCGAAAATAAATTTATGTTGTACACTGTGTAAAATTTTCAGTCTTGGATTCCCTATACTTCAGGATATATGGTTCCTGCAAATCAAGGTTCCAACCTCCTCTAGAATACAGTCATAAACATGTGACCTATGGAGATTTTCTATATCTTGAGATAGGAAGGTCCAAACTAAATTTTGATATATTTTTAAAGTAGGGCATGGACTTTAGTTTCCGTGGTACGTTTTTCAGACACAGAATGTAAAATAGTGACATGTGGCAGTCTGTACAAGTTTGCTATGTTTAACAGTCCACAAAATAGTCACCTTCGAAAACTCAACATAAGTACCACTTGGAGAATCCATTTCTTCTCTAACCTGTGGGGTTGTAAATAATACTTATCATTATATCGCATGATAAGTTTCATCCTTTAAGGATTTGAATCTTTTGAGACGCATCAGAATCAATATCAGTCGTTTCTGTAAAAGAAATTGGAAAACTAGGGCTTCTTGTTCCGAGAGCTTCCCTCCACTATTTTTAGAAAAGGAGAACTTTGGACAAATCGTCTTGAAGAGGCCCATATTTCTATCTAATCAAAAGTTTTAAATTTCATTTTTTTGTAATTAGTGATTCTCTCACAAACCCTTGATCAGCCAACTCCAGAACTAGGATGGACACCTCAAAACAGTAAGATCTAATTTTTTGCTATTTTCATTTGAGGTTCTTATTTCAAAACGACTAATTACACCAGATTGATGACAAGATTGGTGAAGATGAAAACTTCCAAGTATGGAAGTATAGGACCTTTGTGATCCTTGAAGAAATTGACTTGGATCTGTATTTCAGTAAGGAAGTTCTAAGAGACAGAGGAAGATGAGGCTAAGGCTAGAGCCAGGAGAATCATTGTAGATTCTATTAAATATCATTTCATCCCTCATGTGTCATCCTTGAAGACACCAAAAGGAAGTGTTCGACGCTATGACAAAGCAATCGAAGAAGAATAATATATTTTTATGACCACCTTGAATGGCCTCCCAAGATCATGGGATTCATTCATTCAAGGAATGTGTGCCAGAAGGAAGTGATTACCTTTAGCAGACTCTAGGCAGAGTGCACACAAGAAGAATATTGGCTCATAATAATAGAAGAGAATATGGGAGCAACTGAAGATCAAGCTCTCACGATTCAAAGAATATCCCTCAAGCGATGAGGAATACAAAGGAATCAATACTTGAAGAACCTCTTATCCATATTAGCATTTGGATAAGAAATGATGTTGTTATGAATGAAGAAGATGATGAAGTGAAGGCTCAAGAAGGATTCTACCCACAAAAAAATAAAGATAAGTATCCAATTGTCATTTCATTATATTGTTTTGTTATGCATTTGTTTATATTCAGTTGATGTGTTATGCGTGTTTGAGTATCTGCATTTATACTACTGAATTGCACATGATGGGTAAGAAGTCAATGATGTTGTACAACGTTCCATTACTACTTATCTAGATTGAAACCTCTTTGTTGGCATATTAGGAGTAGTAAACATTCCTAATAATATTAGGTAGAATACATCTAGAAGATATTGTATGTATACATGAGATGGATGAATGTTGTAGCATTGGATAAAATAGTCGCATGGATATGTGACATATATTTGTCACTATTAATACGTTTTGGAAATTATGATATGTTCTAATCATGCAACTGAACTTGACTTTTAGATCATTCCAAAGAACAAGTAACGACAGTTCAAAAGAGGAACCTAAAGCTTCCTGGGTCAAAGACACCATAGCGAAAGAAAGAGCTTCAAAAGAATATAAAGAGAATGGTAGATCCACCTAGAGATATGAAGACCAACTTGGGAATGAGAAATAATCCAAAATGAAGAATAGTATAACGAGACTTGAAGAGGCCTCAGACACACTCCAATTATGTGACATTGTTGAGCGACATCATTGATGCAGAGCCTTCCAGCTATGAAGAAGTAATCAAGAAGAAATGGGAGACTGTGATCAAAGAGTACCAGTTGATCAAGAAGAATGAGATCTAGGATGCGGTTACGATACCTAAAGGGAATTATGTAATGTCTTCCATATGGATATACAAGATCTAGCATGAAGTAGATGGCATCATCATGGGACATAAGGCAAGATTCGTAGCATGAATATTCTCATAGAAAGAAGGCATAGACTACAAGGAGACATTTGCACTAGTTGTGAGGTACACTTCAATAGATCCATATGTGTAGGTATGAGATGGGAGATACACCACCTGACATCAAGACAACATTATTGAATGGTGTAATCAAGGAGGAAGTGTACGTAGAGAAGCCATTGGGAGTTGAGACACATGATTGCTAGACTCATGTGTGGAAATTAAAGAAGGCCTTGTACGAGATCAGAAGGCACACATGGGATAACACATACATGAGGAGATTGAAGACCACCTAGAGTGGTGAAGATATTAACCTTTTCTACAAGGTTGAAGATGAAATCCTATAGAGGATGACAAGATCACAGATGGGTGCGAGAATAACTTTTCAAAAAAAATCAAGATAGAGGATCTTGGTATCCAATGACTCTAGATGTATACATAGAATATTAGTAGTAGAGGAATCTACTTATCACTCCAGTACAAAATGTTTCAATACATAGAGTACGAAAGGAAGATGGAGAATGATGATCCGTTTCAAAGGGAGTCACTACAAAATATCCTCACATTTGACATGGTATGATGAGATGGACAACTTACTGATGGCCCTAATATTTACTGAGATTAAAGCAGATTCCAACCTTTTCTTCAAGGTTGAAGGAAGAAGACCAGTGATGCTCTTGTTATATGTCGATGAATTGTTCCTTATAGGAAAAGAGGAGCTCATTCAAGATGCAAGAAGGAGACTTGCTATCGATTTCGAGGTGAAGGACTTGGGTATGATGCACTACTTTCTAGGCATGGAGGTGTGGCAAAGTGTGAATGAAATCTCCCTTGGATAAGGGAAGTATGCAGTGTAGATCCTAAAGAGGTTTGGGATGATGGACTGCAAGGCCATCACCACACCTATGGAATCAAACCTTAAGCTATTAAGTGATGCTTAATCAGATATGGTTGATGCCATGATGTATCATCATATGATTTGTTCATTGATGTTCCTGATGAATACAAGACCAACCACATGCTTTTCCAGGAACAACCTGAGCCAATTCCTGATGGATCTGAGACATGCTCACTTTGTTGCAAAGCATGAAGCGAGGTACCTGAAGGATACAGATTAGTATGGGATCAAGTATGATACGAATCAGAAGACTAACCTGCATGGTTATGTTGATTCATATTGGTAGCGCCACTAAGAAGAAGAGCAATTTTGGTTGCTTCTTCAATTTGAGATCCAGTATGGGCTACTGGTTGGGAAGGATGCAGTCCTACATGGTACTAAGTACAACCGAGGCAAAATATTTTTCCACTTTCTTAGCTATTTGTGAGTTAGTATGTTTCTTTTGAAAGCTACTATTTGATTTGATTGATATGACTTGCATTTGTTATGCATTTTTTATGCATTTTTCATCCTCAATTCCGAACACTGATCCAAATTAGTCCTAAACTTTGAATTATGGATCATCATATGCAAAGGTTTTAGGTAGAATGAATTTACCTTCCCCTTTAAATGACTATTGAGATTGCATTGGGTATGAGTATGGAAAAAAATGTGAGAACGCGTATGCCTTAGAGGCATTGTTTGAACCAACTTTCACTATCATCTTCCCAATAGAGATATCTGAGATCTCCACTGAGTCAGGATCAAATACAACTCACTTTGGTGAGCCTATATGAGTCATCTGATATACATACAACAAATTTGATGCTAAAGAGGGCATATAAAGGACATTTTTTAACATTCCATGCTTTAATTTTGTTGCACCCTTCCCTTCAACTTCAATTTGAGTGTCATCTCCCATGTGAATACTTGGGCCATCATATAAGTTTATGTTAAGTTTTTAATGGTTATATCATATCTTATAACATTTAGCATCATTACAACATAGCCATAACCAAAATATCACTGAAAGATATACAAGCACATCCACACAAAAGAACACAAAGATTTATCCTATGAAACCCTCATGGGGAAGAAAACCCAGCAAAACTTACTATGTATAAGATGTATTAAAAGTATAAGACAAGACCCTAGACAAGTGTTCCTCCCTTTCGCAGATATCTCTCTCTCTCTCTCCTATGTGTTGTGCACAAGTGAGTGTGTGTTCAAATGAGGAACACATATCCTTTATTTATACTTTTTTCGTCACTTGACTTTTAACCTAACAAGTTGACCCCACTTAACTAAGTGTGTCAACTTTAGCTAGGAAGAATCAAAACAATATAATTATATTCATTAGTGTACTAGTGACCTGACTTACAATGGAGGATTTACCTCATGACTCTATGATGACCAAATACAAAAGTAACACCCTGCCAGAGGAATAATAACATATTTCTTGGGTTACATCAGTAAAATACATTTAGAATATCCTTTGAAGTTACAATTTTAAAAACTCCCCCTTAATGAGAAGGTTATTTTACTGACAACATCATCATAGACTATAGGAAAACATAGAGACAATATCTGCAACATCATCAAGGTTATACATCTATACGTCATAGGAAGTTTTCAACATTCATCAATAACTGGAACAGTTACTCTTCAATGTCTTCACCTTCTGCATCACATGATCATTTGATCCTTTTGCAGCAATGCTTCAAACTTTTGATCCTTCATAGAAGCACTTCGAGCTTCTGATCCTTTGTAGTAGTACTTTGATCTTTTTATCCTTTGCAGTATCACTTCGATCTTCTAATCCTTTGCAGAAAAACTTTGATCTTCTGATCCTTTACAACAACACTTTGATCTTCTGATCCTTTGCAGTAGCACTTTGATCTTCTGATCCTTTTCAACAACACTTCGATCTTCTAATCCTTTGCAGTGACACTTCAATATTTTGATCCTTTGCAGAAACACTTTGATCCTTCTGATCCTTTGCAACAACACTTCAATCCTTTTGATCCTTTTGCAACAACACTTTGACCCTTTCGATCCTTTGCAAATGCACTTCGATCTACTTGACCCTTCACTGTTGTACTTCAATCTACTTGATCCTTTATCACCATGCTACTTATATTACACATGATCTATTTGCGGGATGATCAATCCCTATCGCCTTAAGACATAAGTCCAAGGACGATACAATCCTCCATCAGCATGATCCATGATATCGATAAGTTGAATTATCTAAAAATAAATGTATATCTCGACTGCACACAGTGACGGCCCTATCGTTTGTGAGGACTCATCATATACCATCCATACCAATGAGGTTAGAACCACTCCAAAGTGAGTGTTATACTACGGTATCCACACTCACGTGTGGGTATACTCTACCATGTAAGAGTATTTTCTGCAGAGCAGATCTCGACCACATTCAAAATGTCGGCCCTCATTGTAGAACATCCATACCACACAGGCTAGGACCACTCCTAAGTGAGTGTTATACTATTATTTCCATGAGAACTCGTCTTAGAGCATCCATACCACATAGGTTAGGACCACTCCCAAGTGAATGTTATTCTATGGCATTTACATATGAATGTAGTAATACTCTCCATACAAGAGTATTGTCTACAGAGCACATCTTGATTGCATACAAAATGCCAGTCCTATCATCCGTGAGGACTCATAATAGAGAATCCATACAACTAAGGTTAGGAATACTCCTAAGCGAGTGTTATTCTATGATATCCATAAATGAATGTGGGTACTCTCCATGTGAGAATAACATCTACAAATCAAATATTGAGCGTACCTAAGTATCGACCCTATAGTCCATGAGGACTCATCGTTGGAAATCCTCAGCATGAAGGATAGGACCATTCTCAAGTCAATGTTATACTATGGCATCCACAACTGAATGTGGGTACTCTCCATGTGATAGTAACATTTGCAGGGCCATCCCTAGCTAGTAAGGACCACTCTCATGAGAAGAGTGTTATACCTGCCATCCTCAAGAGAGGATACTATTGTCCACAAGTCAACGTGGGTACTCTCTATTCAAGAGTAATATTTGCAAGGCCATCCTTAGCTAGTAAGGACCACTCTCATAAACAAAGTGTTATACCTGCCATCCTCAAGAGAGGACACTATTGTCCACAAGTGAATGTCAGACCCTGTAATAATATTTAGGTGCACTTGGTCTCTTTCATGCTAGAGCATCATTTTCATCCCATCATTGATGTCAGTCTCATCATCACTCCCCATTTTTTGGGAGGATCCATATTATCAACATTCTCCCCCTTTGTCTGATGATGGTTCATGTCTTCAACCTGTTCTTCCTTTCCGAGGAGAGTCCATATCTTCAACTTGTTCCTCCTTTTCGAAGAAGGTCCATATCTTCGACGTGTTCTTTCTTTTCGAAGAGAGTCTGTATCTTCGACGTATTTCTCCTTTCCAAGAAGGGTCCATATCTTTGACCTATTTCTCCTTTCTGAGAAGTGTCCATATCTTTGACTTGTTTCTCCTTTCTGAGAAGGGTCCATATCTTCGACCTATTTCTCCTTTTCAAGAAGGGTTCATATATTCGACCCATTTCTCCTTTCTGAGAAGGGTCCATATCTTCAACTTGTTTCTAAGTTTTCGAGAAGGGTCCTATTGCAACTGCATCCTTTTTTCCCAAATTTTTGAAAATTTTGGACCCTCCCTTTAGTTTTATCTAGCCTAGGATTGTTCGTTTCCTTAAATCAGTCATTCCTCTGCTATAAATTTTGATCTTTTGAAGTCAAAAGTATGGTCAACTATTTTTCCTTTGTTTTGGGATTTGAATGATCTAGCACTATCGTTTGTCGAGCCGATGCTGGGGAAAACTGTGGAATCTATTGTTTTATTTTTTAGACATTAACATTTTTTTATTTTAGGATGACCCTTTTATCGTTGTCGAGAGTCTATTGAAGAATAAGCCGAGGCATTACTCCTCTATGTCACCGATGTTTCAGAAGGCAAACAATGATTGTCCCGATGGATAGTTCTGTTTCTTTCCAATCCGTGTTTTTATCTCCCTTTTGATTTATTTCTCAAACCTTTTTTTTTACTTGGTTTTTATCGCTATCGGAACGATTTACGATATTGGATCGAAAGACTTTTCCTCTACACCACCGACGTTTCGGAAGAAAATTGATGAGAGGCTCAAAGGATAGTTTTTCCGATTGTCGATGTTGTAGTGGTTAACGTTTCCGATCTATGATACATAACCATCACAATGATAGTTCTTGGCATCGCATTACTGCATAAACGTTCAGGCTTAAAGTTCTGACCTTTAGCTGTTAGAGCTTCCAATCTACAACAGACTTAAAATTTTGTCATGGAACCGTAGTTGTTTGTGAGTTTGTCGTTGTGGCTGTCGATCAAAATATCCTTTCGATGATTAGAGTTTTCAACTATCGATAGGGTTTTCCCGTCGACTTTTCCCACCGAAGGTTTAGATATATATAGAATGGGAGAATTATTTTATTATTATCTATATTCGAACTCGAAGATTGCTCTAGTCCTTGTCATTTGTAGCGATTTACGTGCCTAGCGGTCCGAATTCCACTCGTTAGCGTGCTACCATGGAGTTTTTCAGTCATCCCATCGACTGCATTGTGTTTTTCCAAGTAGGAAATCCATGACCTTTTTGTTTGATTTGTATTGGTTGATTGAAACCGTGGTTTTCCCTCCTTAGGCTTTCCCTGATTAGGTTTTTCCATGGGATGGTTTGTTCGTATAAAGAATGTTTATCTCTGTTGTATACGTGCATAAATTTTAGGGTAAAATAGCGAGTTGTGACATTTTTTTGGGGGAGAGGGGGGTTTGAGCCCGCATGACTGTTTGAGCCGTTATGTATGCTTTACTCCTATCTAAAATATTAAGGGTTCGGTGCAGAAAAGCGTTACGTTGTCTACACCACCCATTCTTTGGTTGTTCATGGTCGTCCAGGGGGGGTTTTAAATTTTTGTATGCGTTTACCCTATTTTCGTGGGACAGTGGAGGTTTTCAATGTTTTGGTCTAGTTAGGGTTTTCCACAATGAGGAGCACAGTATAGGGTCTAGTGTTTTGAGGATTAGCAGTAGCAACAATGTGGTTCATGCTTTTATCGGAGGAGTTCGAGTTAGTTCAGATGCGACCCAGATTAAGATGTGTCTTTTCTATCAGGGTTGTGATTTTAGTTACAGACAGTGGACTTAGAGGATTTTAAGACATAACCCGCAAGATTTTATTTTTTGGCTTGTCATAATACTGTGTATATTTCATTTTCAGAATGTATATGGAAGAGGTAAATAGATTGATACAATTTTTTATTATTGTTGTTTCACTTGATAAAAGCTAAATGGTCCAAGAACATGCTATGTTTATGACAGGGTGATTGTTGCAAAGGAGATATGTCTAAAAGACAAAAGAAGAAGGATCCAGTTGTTGAAGGAGAACTAGAGGTTGAGATCATCACTAGGGTTGAATACATATATGAAGATACCAAAGCTACCACCAGGGTCAAATCATATTACAAATGGGGAGAGATATATAGGATGATTGCAAATCAAAACGAACTTGATGCAGGATTTGAAGAGCTAACCATTTATGCAAACATCGAGAAATCGGCTCTTATGAAAGTAGCCACAATACCTGAGTTGTTCCCGTGCCAGAGGTGATCGGTTGGATTCTACCTAGGGCAGATGTAACTACGATGATCCTTGAAAATACTACTAAGTAGGGCTACGCTACATATAGACCTACATATGTCTCTATGGCATATCATCTACCTCCTGCTCAGATTTACTTGACAAAAAGCTGGTTGAAAGAGACAGCTATGGACCTTGTAGAAACAGTTAAAAGAATGATGATACCAGAGAAGAAATTGCGAACCAGGACTTCAAGGGAATATGATACATCCACTCTTCGGACTCCCTATAGATTTATTGCACTAATGCTGAATAGGATTTTTGGTAGAGCTCACAGAAAAAGATTCAAAATAGGATGGATACCAATTATTTTCTATGTGGCCACTCAAGGAACCATATTTAATTGGTCAAACGTAGTGTCTAATAGCCTCTTATCATGTGTATCCTTCACCTTGGGAGGGGTGTCATAGAAGAAATCAAAATTCTACATGAGCTCTATCGTAGTTATCTGTATACTGTGTACCCAGTCTTTTCCAGCCTCGAGGTGTAATTGGGATAGGGACAGGACCCCATTATACACAGCATATAAATTGTTTTGGACCCACAAATACTATATCTACTACAGAGAAATATGTGAACACTTCATCATGCCTTTGTACATGCTAATTTTCCTAACTGAATGCAACTGCATGTACGAAGAAGCATTCAAGGTCATCTAGGAATATGGAGATTATTATTTAACTGAGGAAGGATTGTACATAAGAATGTATGGGGGTTCCAGAGCACCTTCTCTACTCCCTAAGTATGCCACTGACTATGTTCTACACAAAGAGGCAGCTAGGCAGGTATACATTGATGGTGTGGGAAGTTTCCTGTTCGAACATAAGAAGGAAGCCTATCCCACAATACCTTTCTGGCTTGGAAGTTATAAGTTTTCAAAGGTGAAACAAACTACAGAGTTTGTTCAGGAGCTGGAAAATTTCCATTTTGGTGAAATGAAATTTCACAGGAATGACTCCCGAAATAAGGTGGCAAATCACTGCAGGGAGGCAAGCATTCAATTTGAATATACCAACTTTTGGGACAAGGATGAGGAAACATTCAGTAGTGCAAAGAACATGACCACCCTAAAATAGAGATTTAAACAGAAAAATAGTCATTGTGGGAAAAAGGGAAAAATTGAATAGAAGACTAAGACAGTAGAAGAAGACGAGGCCAAAAAGAGGGAAGAAGATGCTAGAAGGCTAGCACAGGAGGCAGAGAGTTGGCTGAAGAATGAAGAAGAAGAAAGAAAGAGAGTTGCAGAGGAAGAAGCAATTAAGGAAGAGGAGGAGAGAAAGAGAAATGAAGAAGCAAAGATAAAGAAAAGACAAGAAGAAAGTGAAGGTCTGAGATTAACAGGATCTCAAAAAGATCAACAGACTACTGAGCAGATAGATACACAAGGGGGACAGGATCACATAGATCAAGGACACGAACAATCTAATCCTAATCCCCAGGGGCCTGGTGCATCTTTTGGCAGCACAATAGGGCAAGATTCATTTTCTGGAATGAATTTGATCCCTTTCATGCCTAAAGAAGGGGAGGAAGTACATGACTTCAGTACTATTTTCTATGACAAGGAGAAGAAAAGGATTGTTAAAAGAACTGAGAAAAAGGTTGAAACTGGAGGACAATCCGGAAAGATGATAATTGATAAGACCTTGGTGTATGGAACAGATGCAAATCCAAGATTGATAGCAAGAGCTAGGGTGGCATTAACCCAAGCTACTGAATATAATGTAGACAGGCTAATGACGGATCTGGAGCGGTCAAGAAAGAACACATCACAATTAAAAGAAACACTAAAGAAGGAGAGGGATGAAGGTCATAAACTAAAAAGGAAATATGAGGACATGAACAATGAAGTGAGGACTTCAAAGACACAACTCCAGACTCTGCAGGAAAATAAGGTAGCTTTAGAAGTCTCTGTAGAGAAAATGGAAAAGGATGCTCATAACAGCTTAGAAAAATTACAAAGCCTACAACTAGAGCATCAAGTGTTGAAAAGTGAGAAAGATGACATTCAGGTGTCCTATGAAACTCTGAGTGTAGAGAAGGACCAGTTACAAAGAAGAATTGTTGAGTTGGAAATACAGAAGGCCGCCACGGAAGAAAGAGGAAATAAATATCAAATACAGGTGGCAGCCTTGAAAGAACAGAATACTTCATTGAAAGCATCACTGAAGGATGCTATAGAACAGAAGGCAGACTTCCAGCCTTTAAAAGTGTTGATGTATTTGTAACTTTGGAATGTATTCATCTATGTATCTTATGTCTTGTACCCTAATGTTTATTCCGGAATGTGTCTATAATGTAATTGAGTCATGATGTCATGCCCCGATGTTCTAATCGAGAGGATCTATAATGTAAACAAGTCATGTCAAGTCATTGTGGGTAACCCTCCTATTAACTAAGGGTTAAAGTCCCCGCAGTTTTGGGGCACTAGGGTTATTAGACTCACCTAGTGAAGTCGGCCCTAGAAGGGTTTTAGTCATGCCAGGAATTAGTATAAATAGACAGGTGACCTCTCTATTTAACACACATCTTATAAACACTCAAGTGTAGCTTATAGTTGAAGAAGGAGAAGACACTGGGGCTAGATAGAAAGAAGGTTACTGCTTTCGGGAGATCATCTTACTATTTTGAGCTTTTCTATTTGGTGTTGATTCTATCTATGAGGAAGTTGCGAGGTTTTCTCCATTTATGGTTTCCCTGAGGAAAAAAATTGTGTTCAATGTCTCTTATGTTTGATTGTTGTGCTTATTATTCTCTCAGTTAAAAGATCCTAATAATGCTAGCTTAATGTTAAAAATCTAACATGGTATCAGAGCTAACCTGAGAAGAAGACACTGTGCAGCTACGGGAACAAGGGCTTCCTACTTTGTGGATATTCCTCCACATATTTTTAGAAAAATAAGGGTGGAATAACTCCCCTCCCTAGGGCGCATCTTTCTGTCGAAGCAGAATCCAATTCTGAGGTTTTTCAGTTTTGGACACGAAACTACTGCCGAAAATTAGGGATTTTCACAGAAGAGGAATTTTTCAGTGAGCCTAGGCCTAGATTGATATCCTCCCCAAAATAGAAGTTAGGGATCAATTTCAAAGCATCTGGTTGGATAGAACTCCAGTAAAGCAAAACCCTAATCTGCTCCTGAACCAGTACTGCTGGATTTCTGCTCCAAATCCAGATCTGACATCTTGACCTGGTAAGATCTAAATCTTTTGTATTTCCATTTGAGGTTCTCAGTTAAGATGTCTCATCATACCAAGCTTGATGAAAAGCTTGAGGGAGCTAATAACTTTCGAGCCTGGAAGTATAGGATCTCCCTAGTCCTGGAAGAGAATGAGTTGGAATCCTACATCAATGAGGAGGTTCCAGTTCTAGAGGGAGATGAGGCTAAGCCCTTACATAAGAAGAAGTTGGTTATGGCAAAGAGGATCATTGTTGATTCTATCAAGGATCACCTTATACCACAGGTGTCCTCCCTCAAGACACCTAAAGCTATGTTTGATGCCCTAACCAAATTGTTTGAAGGGAAGAACATAAACCAGAAGATGACTTTGAGGAACCAAATGAAGAATGTGAAGATTCAGAATGCAGAGACCATCCAGTATTACTTCACAAGGGTTTATTAGATCAAGGAACAATTGGAAGCAATAGATGAAGAAGTGGAGAATGCAGAGATTGTGATGACCACCTTGAATGGTCTCCCTAGGACATGGGACTCCTTCATTCAAGGAATCTATGCCAGGAAGTAGTCAAGTTCAGCAGACTGTGGGAAGAATGTTCTCAAGAAGAAGCTCGGATAGCAGCTCGAGAAGAGAATATGGGAAGTGAAGATCAAACTCTCACAGTACAATCCAAGAAACCCAGATCCAGCCATCACAGGAGTAGTACTCTAATCAAAGAAATAACTCTAGAAAGCCTAGAGATAAGTCTAAGTTCATTTTCTATACATGTGATGAAAGAGGACACTTTGCTAGAGATTTTCCTAAGAAAAAAAGTAGCTCTCACAAGAAAAAGGGAAACAAGAAAAGACATCATGCTCATGTTGTAGAGGATGATGAACCTTCATCAATGAGAACCAGATATGAAAGTGAAGATTCTTCAAGCGAGGAAGAATATGTTTTGATTTCCGCTCTCATGGGAAACATTACTCATGGAAGCAATTATTGGCTTATAGATAGTGGGGCTTCCAAACATATGACTAGATTCAAGGAATCCTTTGTGAAACTTTTAGAACATGAATCACCTCACAAGGTGAAACTAGGAGATGACTACTAGTATCCAATAAAAGGTAGTGGGGAATCCTCCTATAATCTAGACTCTGGAAATTCTATGACAATGAAGGAAGTATTGTTTGTACCAGGAATCAAGAAGAACATTCTCTCCATATCTGCATTGGATGAAAAAGGAATGAGGGTTTCATTCATAGATGGTCAAGTCATCATGTGGCCAAAAGAAAAGAATTTTGATGATGCAATAGTGATTGGGGAACAAGAAGGAGGTTTGTACAAATTGAAGGGCCATCCAGAACAATCCTTAGTCCATGACACAGTAGAGCCAAATGAACTTTGGCATAGAAGGCTTGCACATGTGCATTACAGAGCACTACCTCTTACAAGCAAAGCTATTGAAGGTCTTCTAGAAATACAAGCAAAACATGATGGGGTTTGCAAAGGATGTGCGAAAGGAAAGAACACAAAGAAGACATTTCCAAGTAGCGAAAGCAAAGCAAAAGGAATCTTGGAAATCATCCACTCCGATGTATGTAGTCCTATGTCATCAAGCTCACTAAGAGGGTATGTATACTATGTTTCTTTATTGATGACTTTTCTAGGAAGACATGGATCTACTTCATGAAGAACAAAGATGAAGTATTCAGCAAGTTCAAGGAATTCAAAGCCTTGATCGAAAATCACACTGAAAAGAAGATAAAGACCTTTCGATCAAATAATGGCGGAGAATTCACTTCGAATGAATTCAAATAGCTATGTAAAGAATCAGGGATTAAGAGGGAGTTGGCCACTCCTTATAATCCACAATAGAATGGGATTGCAGAAAGGAAGAATAGAACTATCATGGAAGCTGCAAGAGCAATGCTTCATGATCAAGATCTTCCTATGCATATTTGGGTAGAAGCTGCCAGAACAGAGATGTATGTACAGAACCATACTCCACATAGAGTACTCAGAACAAGAATCCTGAAGAAGTATTCTCTAGCAAGAAACCAGAAGTCAGCCATCTCATAATATTCGGTTGTTCTGTGTACATACACATTCCAAAAGAAAAGAGAACAAAATTAGATCCTTCAGGAAAGAAGGGTATATTTGTGGGATACTCTGAAAGCTCGAAGGCTTACAGAATATATTTCCTAGGATACAAGAATATTGACATCAGCAGGGATGTGACATTTGATGAAGACACAGCTTACAACAAATCCAGAAAGAGACCTGCTAAAGAACCTGAAGAAGCAAAAGCACCTATAATTCATGATACAACCATGAACGAAGAAACTCAAGAAGAAGATCGAGAATTTGAAGAACCACAAATACCTGTAGATCCACCTCTGGAGAAGAATCCTCATAAGAGGAAACCTTCTTGGGTACGTGAAATTATCCAAGGTGTGGAAAGATATGGGGCTCCAGAAGACAATCACAGAGAAAGAAAGAGGACCAGATCCTGCTCTGGGTATGTAGCATTACTATGTGATTTCATCGATAAATAACCTTCCAGTTATGAAGAACCGACAGAACGGAAAGGATGGAAGGATGCTATGATCAAAGAGTATCAATCGATCATGAAGAATGATGTTTGGGATGTTGTCCCAAGACCAGAAGGGAAGTCAGTTGTAACTTCCAAATGGATCTACAAGATCAAGCATGATGCAGATGCTAGCATTGAAATATATAAGGCAAGATTTGTGGCTCGTGGTTTCTCACAAAAGGAAGGAATAGATTATGAAGAAACCTTTGCACCTGTAGCTAGATACACTTCCATCATATCAATACATGCTTTGGCTGCAGTGATGAAATGGAAGATACACCAAATGAATGTCAAGACTACCTTCTTGAATGGTGTAGTGGAAGAGGAAGTGTATGTAGAAAAACCACTCGGTTTTGAGACACATGACAAGGAGTCTCATGTGTGCAGATTGAAGAAAGCCCTATATGGTTTGAAACAAGCACCTAGGACATGGTAAGGCAGAATTGACAGCTTTCTATCCAGATTGGGCTTTACCAAGAGTAAAGCAGATTCCAACCTTTACTACAAGGTTGAAGATGGCAACCCAGTGATGTTTCTACTATATGTAGATGATCTGTTTGTAACAGGTATGGATGGGTTGATTGCTGATACGAAGAGAAAGCTTGCTACCAAAATGGAAATGAAGGACTTGGGTATGCTGCATTATTTTCTAGGCATGAAGGTGTCGCAGAGTGTGGATGGAATCTCCCTTGGACAAGGGAAGTATGCAGTAGATATCCTAAAGAGGTTTGGGATGATGGACTGCAAAGCCATGGCCACACCTATGGCATCGAACCTGAAGCTATTGAGCGATGCTTCATCAAAGTCAGTTGTTACTATGATGTATTGTCAAATGATTGGGTCCTTGATGTACCTGACGAACACAAGACCAGAAATTTTCTTTGCTATGAACACCTTGAGCCAATTCTTGACAGATTTGATAAATGTTCACTTGATTGCTGCAAAGCATATTCTGAGGTACCTGAGGGGTATAGTTGATTATGGGCTCAAGTATGAGTCAAATCAGAAGATTAAACTAGAGGGTTATGTTGATTCAGATTGGGTAGGCAGTGCCATCGATAGGAAGAGCACTTTAGGGTGTTGCTTCAGTATGGGATCAAGTGTGATCTCTTGGTTTAGCAAGAAGCAATCATGTGTGGCACTGAGTACAATTGAAGCAGAGTATGTCACAGCTTGTTCAGCTAGTTGTGAGGCAGTATGGCTAAGGAATCCACTGTTTGATTTATTTGATCTCCAGTTGGATGCTACTTGTATATATTGTGACAACTAGAGTTGTGTGAAGTTGTCGGAGAACCCAGTGTTCCATGACAATTCGAAGCATATCGAGATCAAGTATCACTATATCAAGGATATGGTGTAGAGGGGAGCAGTGAAGCTCCAGTATGTTGCGAGGGAGGATCAGATAGCTGATGTGTTGATGAAGCCATTGGCTAGGGTGAAGTTTGAGTACTTCAGGGAGAATCTTGGTGTTCTCCAGATCGAGGTTCCATCCAAAGGGAATTGATGAGTCCGTGAGCCATTCTGACATGGGAGAGGATTAATTTCCTTCCATGGTCAGATGTAAGGGCTGAGCCATTATGTCATGGTGATAGGATTTAGGTTCCTTCCATGTCAGATATGAGTGATGAGCCATTCTGATATGACTGTAGGATTGGTTCCTACATGATCAGATATAAGGGCTATTGCCATTCTTGGAATGGAGGTGCATGATCAGTTACCAGAAAAAATCAGTCTAGGATTGAGAGCCATTCTAATGTGATAGAGGGATGTGTTCCCACTTGATTAGATGTAAGGGATGAACCATTATGTCATGGTTAAAGGATTAGGTTCCTCCCATGTTAGATGTGAGTGTTGGCCATTCTGATGAGTAGGTCATATGTAAGGGAATCCTGCATTCTCTGGGAGAATGGAGGCGCCTAGTCAGTTACCAGGTAGCTCAATTTGGGACTGGGGGGAATTCTGATAGGACTATAGGATTGGTTCCTACATGATCATATGTGAGTGCACGCCCTTTCAATGCGATGTGTTTACACATGGTCGAATGTAAGTGCAGAGCCTTTCTGACAGGATGAGGTCAGATATAAGTGCTGAGCCATTCTGGTGCGATGTGTTTACACATGATCAGATGTGAGTGCTATGCCTTTCTGACAAGATGGGGTTAGATGTAAGTGCAGAGCCCTTCCGATGTGATGTGCTTGCACATGGTTGGATATAAGTGCCGAGAAATTCTGGCGCGATGTGTTTACACATGGTCAGATGTGAGTGCTGGGCCTTTCTGACAAGATGAGGTCAGATGTGAGTGTTGGGCATGCCTTTCTAACAAGATGAGTTCAAATGTAAGAGTTGGGCATTCCATTCTGACTTAAGTGTCAGATATAAGCGCTAATGTATACCTACATTAAGGGTAGGCCTACATGATTAACTCTGTAGAACTTCCTGTGATGAGAAGAATCGAGATAGCACCATTCTGAGATAGCATGAGATGATGATCCAGACTTGATGATGATCTAGATCAAGTGACGATCAATATGTGATGATGATCTAGACTTGATGATGATCTAGATCAAGTGACGATCCAAATGTGATGATGATCCAGACTTGATGACGATCCAGATCAAGTGATGATCCAGATGTGATGATGATCCAGTAGTGATGATACAGTAGTCATGATGATGCAGATCCCGTGATGAAGAAGACTTGAAGTAGAAGATGACTTGAAGACAAAGAAGACTTGAAGATGAAGATAATGAGATAACTCAGTCGATACAGAGAAGAAGACCAATGCTGAAAATTGTGTTGAAATAATACCTTCCTAGTTAAGAGGGAGTATTGATGTATTTGTAACTTCAAAATGTATTCATCTATGTATATTATGTCTTGTACCCCAATGTTTATTCTAGGATGTGTCTGTAATGTAATTGAGTCATGATGTCATGCCTCGATGTTCCGATCAAGAGGATCTATAATGTAAACAAGTCATGTCAAGTCATTGTGGGTAACCCTCCTATTGACTAAGGGTTAAAGTCCCCACAGTTCTGGGGCACTAGGGTTATTAGACTCGCCTAGTGAAGTCGGCACTAGTAGGGTTTTAGTCATGCCGGTAATCAGTATAAATAGAGAGGTGGCCTCTCTATTTAACACACATCTTATACACACTCAAGTGTAGTGCATAGTTGAGGAAGGAGAAGACACTGGGGCTAGATAGAAAGAAGGCTACTACTGTTGGGAGATCATCTTACTGTTTTGGTGTTTTCTATTTGGTGTTGATTCTATCTCTGAGGAAGTTGCGGGGTTTTCTCCATTTATGGTTTACCCAAGGAAAAACACTATGTTCATTGTCTCTTGTGTTTGATTGTTGTGCTTGTTATTCTCTCAGTTAAAAGATCCTAATAATGCTAGCTTAATGTTAAAAATTTAACAAAAAGAACATGTTCTAACTCGGAGAAGGAAGATCCACCATTTGCAAATGTGCATTGAGGAAGAAAGATGTAAGATTTTAAAATTAGATAGTAGATTAGAAGAAATTTTGGATACTACATCCTATTTTTTGGACAGATCTCAAAAGATTCTGGAGATTCTAACGGGAAGAATAGTGTGGATAGAAACAAATGAGGAATCTCCTGCAGAGCTACCAGTTAAATACCAGCAGAGTTTAAAGCAGGAATATGACTTATTGGATTTTGCAATCAATGTTGCAGAAGAATTCAAGAAAACTATAAAGAAAACGAGGGGAGCATGTGTCAAATACTGCAGGAGGGTGCTTGCTACATACAATAGATGACAGATTTCAGCAGAGAGGATATTGGATGCAATACCAAAGCATAAATTTTTTATAGAGCATCTATAGAATAGATACCAAGAAGACAAGCAAGAGATCCAACAAGTAAAGGATCTAGATGAACGGATTTTAAAGAATGTAGTGGCACATGCAGCTGTAAGTATAAACCTCCTGGAGGATTAGCTGCACCTCAGTCCTACGAGAATAGAAGGGGTAAGGAACCAGGCAGCCAAATATGAGATAAATATCCGTTTTCTTGAACCCTCCGGATTTGAAGGTATAGCAGCGGAGGCCCAGGCATGGAAAAAGTTCATCAATGACCAAGCGAGCCCCTCTTCATAAAGTATTTTAAAATATTTTTGTTTTAAAATGTAATATATTATATAAATTATGAGCACATACCACCAGACAAAATTTTGGAACTGAAACGTTGGGGAAGCCCAAAAGTCATTAAGGGGCAGCCCAAAGGTTTTGCTTTTGTGTATAAATAAAGGAGAGTTTAGATGTAGAAGGGACTTCTTTCCCAGGCCATTTTTAAGAGTATATTGTAACAAAAACTATTTCCTTTTACAATAAAGAGTTACAAGTTTCTGCAAGATAAATTTTGGCGAAATGTTTCAAATGCTTTGCTATGGATCAGTTGAATGTGAACTATTTCATTTTCAGCTTATGTCCATTAACTGTGAGATCGTTCTAACTCATTGAATTTATGTTCATGTTATGAATGTACTCTAGTTTATTCTGTGAAACTTCCACTATGAGTAATGAAGGTCACAATTAACAATAAGCTATCTTGTTGTTCATAATTCTTTTAATGTTCACGTGTTCAGAAATAAATAATAGTTATCTGTAATTTTTCTAATACATGCACATAAATACATTACTCATTGTTAACTGATAATTCTAATCCCTAGGGATAGGTTAGTTAGTTATAGTTAGTTTCTTGTTGTTTGTGATTTAGATGCGAGAGAGGTAAGACGAGAGGTAAGAACCTACACATCACATTGTGACACTCCTCATTATCTATATCATTTGCATTTTTAGATAGGTGCTTGCACATCATAACTTAAACACAAAAGACTAAAAATATACATGGTGGATCGGGCCGTAATCAGTAAAACATTTTAATTTGTTACTTGACCTACAGTAGCCGGACCGTAAACCGGACGGATTCCCCATACCAAACAGTAACGGGATAGTTGGGAATGTTTATTGGGGAGAATCCCTCACTGTTGTTACCTGCGATTTTCCATGCCTCAATAGTTTTTGGCGCTACAAGGAGGGCCACCAGTGCATGGCTGGCTGAGGAAGCTCACTTCCTCGAAATCACTCCATCGGTGACAGTTCTGAAAGTAGTTTGTTTCACAAACCCACTCCTGAAGATAAAGAGAAAGGGTATCTGTATCATGTCGATAACGAAGTGGTTGATGATTTAAGAAGAATCACTAGGGCATATGCGAAAAAGATTGGAGGATTACCTATCATTTCTGTCTTACCTAGAAGAGAGTATCAAAAGAAAGATCGCCCTCAATTAGAAGACTCGGTGTTGGTAGAAGATCTTGAAGAACTGGTAGAAGCAGCTTTACAAGAAGTTGACCAACCTTTGAATCAATTGGATCCAGATTCACCTTACTGTTCACCTTTTTGGACCCCTATTCAATCACAACCTCATTCTCCACTCAGAATCATGGCTAATGTAAATGCAAACCAACCACCTCCACCGCCTGCTTGGAGAGCTAGGTCGCCTTTAAATTTGACACCTCCCTTGCATGATTTGCCTCAAGCTTTTGACAAGATGTTACCTAAGTTTGAACCAAGTGAAGGAGTTTTGGTAGATGATCATTTACAAAAATTTTACTTGGCTATAGAAGGATTACGAGCTAGGGAGCATGAAGATGTAGTGTGTATATTTTTTCCCCACATTCTGAAAGGAAAAGCAGCCTCATGGTATTTTGCACTTCCTGCAAATTCAATCATGGATTGGAACACATTTGAGAGAATGTTTAGAAGTAAATATGCAGTTCAAAAAACTCATGCAGCCTTAATGAAGGGGTTATGTGCTCTAAATAAAGAAAGAAAAGAAAAAGTACATAATTTCACTCAAAGATTTGATGCTTACCTAAACAATTTTAATGCAGTAAATAAGCCATCTTAGAATGCTCTAATAGAATACTATACCTCAGCCCTTGGGCCTGATCTAGCCATGTTTTCCAAGAGATCAATGAGACCTACATTAGCAGAAACCTACATGGAAGCTGAGATGGAGAGTATAGAAAATTACCCTGTGTAGTCGGAAGAAAAGACTTTTGGAAGTAAGAAACCTTTATTACTGACTAAGCCTAAGGATGAGCAGTCATAGGATTTTGAAGGGATGTTGAAGATGATGAAAAAGTTATCCAACATAGTGATAGATTTAGAGAAGGAAAAAGAAGCTCATAAATCATATAAGGCTTATTATAAGAAAAGGGAAGACAACAATCAACCTAAACCTCCTCCACACAGTCCTGCAGCAATGAATTTAACTGATGTAGGCAAGAATAATTTTTGTACCTTTCATCAACAGCCTCATTGTGAGAAGAATTGCCCCCAATGGATAAACTCTATGACATTGGTAATAAATCAATTATTGGATTCCAAACTGACAGAAACTAGTAAGGAGGAAGAAAAAGATAATCAATCTACAAAAAAACAAGAAGAAGATACTTTAGTTTTATGGGACTGTGTCTCAATGTTTGATATAGAAGAAGAGAATTCTTTGAAACAAGAGGAAACATCAGAAACCAATGTGACAACAAGAAGTCAGAGTTTGTTAAAATAAGACAAGTCAATACTTCCTAAGATTAAGAAACTTCAAGAAAATATGAAGAAGATACAAAAGAACACTACAACTGTTAAAATACCTGAATTTACCATTTCAAGTCAAGATCCGAAGAAAAATAACATACCTTTGAAGCCTATTGAAGATAAGATTGATAATGTCAAGAAGAATCTCAAAGAACATGAGATGGGGTATGATATTGTGGAAGACATTAAAAAAGCTAAAGCAAATATCTCATTGTTTGAAATGTGTAATTTACCTCAGCAAAAAGAGAAACTTTTAAAAGCACTTGAAGTACCAGAAGAAGAGCTTCCCACTTACAACCAACCTAAAGAAGAAATTGGTGAAGCAAGTATGGGAGGTAAGTCTAAGTATAAAACCCCAGCATTTCTCCTAACTTTTGAGAATTTCAACTATAATGTGCACAACTGTTTAGTAGAATCAGGAGCATCATTCAACGTTATGCCACTTTCAGTCTACAAGAAAATGAATGGACAACCTAAACCATCTACTTGGCAGGTTCTTCAGTTAGACAGGACTGTTATGAAAGTAATAGGGGAAATGGAAGATGTTCTAATTTGCTTATCTACAGATGAGAGGGTATGTCAATACATCGACATTGTAGTAGCAGACATACCAGATGCTTATGGACTGGTTTTGAGTCGACACTAGTCGGAAAGTCTAGATTGATACTTCGCATCAAATTGGTCACATTTATGGTTGCCTCATAAGGGAAGTCCCAATCAGATAAAAGTCTTAGGAGATCCTCAAATGAAATACAATGTTACTCAGTTAGAGGGAAAGAATGAGCCAGTAAACTCTATGTTGGGAAATTACTTCATTGAATTGGAACCAGGAAATTACCAAGCTGAAGAATCTAGTAGTATACTTGATACTCAGCTCGATCTACTTCGATTTTCACGGGCTGATGAGATTGACTATAAAATAGTAGAACTAGTTTCAGATGTAGTTTTTAATTTAAATTCAATAGAGGTAGATAGTTTTTGGACCCTTTATTTTGATGGATCTAAAACATTAGAAGGATCAGGGGCTGGCTGTGTCCTGATTGATCCAAGAAAAAATAAACATTTTCTTTCTTGTAGATTAGAATTCGAATGTACAAACAATATAGCTGAGTATGAAGCACTAGTTCAGGGACTTAAAAAGGCAATAGAACTAAAAGTGAAAAATATGAAAGTATATGGAGACTCTGAAATTGTTGTTAAGCAAATTCGAAATAATATACACTGTATTTCACCACATTTAAAAGCCTATCAAAATTAGGTTTGGGATTTGTTTATAAATTTTAATACATTCAATATTGTGTCCATTCCTAGATTAAAGAATGCAGCAGCTGACTTACTAGCTACTTCAGCTGCAAGGTTAGTACCTTCTAATAATAGATGCTCAATTGAATTACTTTTCAGGCCTTCTGTTCCGGATATGATCACAAATCTATGGGTTTTTGACGATGATCAACAAATTTTGGAATGCTTGATGAATGATGAGACTTTTAAAGGAGCAATAATAGATGATGAAGAACATCAAGCAAAATTAAAATTTGGGAACTTTATTCCTAAGGGATTCAAGACCTTGGAACGAATGTTTGACTTAAACAACAAGTTCAGAAAGCCAGTGAATGTCAAGACTCATAGCTCATCCTTGCAATTTGAGCTAATAAATTTGGGCACTGAAGCTGAACCCAAATATGTAAATTTGGGAAAGTGTTGTTCTCCGGGAAAAAGAAGTAAGTTCATTAGTTTGTTCAAACAGTACAAAGATGTGTTTTCCTGGACATATGAAGAGCTTAAAACTTATGACACAAATATTATACAACATATCATCCCAAGTAAAGCTGGAGTCAAGCCTTACCAACAGCCTTTGAGGAAGATGCATCCGAAGCTGGAACCTTTAATTCAAAGTGAAGTGAAAAAATTGTTGGATGCTAAAATCATATTCAAAGTCATACATTCATATTGGTTTTCTAATTTGGTGCCAGTAAGGAAAAAATCAAGAGAAATCAGGCTCTGTGTAGATTTCAGAAACCTCAATCGTGCATCAGATAAAGATAACTATCCAATCCCAACCATGGAGCAAATATTGCAGATGGTTTCAGGTTTTGAATTGTTTTCATTATTAGATGGATTCTCTGGCTACAATAAAGTATTAGTAGCTGAAGAGGAGAGGTTTAAAACCACATTTAGAACCAAGTGGGGAACTTTTGCGTATAGGAGAATTCCCTTTGGACTCATTAATGCTAGAGCTACTTTCTAGAGGGCCATGTATATAGCTTTATGTGGTCTGATTTGCCGTAGTGTTGTGGTATATCTAGACAATGTCACAATATTTTCAAAAAAGAGAGAGGAACATGCATTCCATCTGAAACAAATTTTCAAGCGTTGTCAGAAATATGGTATTTCACTTAATCCTAAGAAATGCATGTTTGCGGTCATAGAAGGAAAGCTACTGGGTCATGTTGTTTCTAAGAAAGGGATCTCCATCGACCCAGAAAGGATTAGAGCCATAGAACTGATC
Organism: Pseudotsuga menziesii; assembly: GCA_001517045.1. Lineage (NCBI taxonomy): Eukaryota > Viridiplantae > Streptophyta > Pinopsida > Pinales > Pinaceae > Pseudotsuga > Pseudotsuga menziesii. Next base: position 165,866 of record LPNX010160826.1, on the reverse strand, counting down.
CCTTTACCCCATAACAAAAAGGGTATGTAATCATTCATGGGGACAATTAATTTTGTGCGAATGTTTGTACCAGATTTTGCTCAAATTGTCAAACCTTTGCAGCAAATGGTTAAACAAAGTGTACAATTTAAATGGACTGATGTGGAAAATAATGCATTCAGTAAGATAAAAACATCTATTTCTCATGCACCATCACTCAAAAGTCCAAATTTTGAAAAATATTTTATTCTATACACTTTTGCATCCGATGATTCATTGGCAGCGGTGCTTGCACAGAAGGAAGATGGGGGAGATGAGTACCCCATATCATTTATGAGCACTGGTCTATAGGGAGCTTAATTGAATTATCCAGTTGTGGATAAACAAGCTTATGTAGTTTTTAAAGTAGTAAAACAATTCAGGCCATATATACTTAAGAATTGCACTGAGGTAATAGTTCCACACCTAGCTGTAAGATCTCTTTTTGTACAAAAAGAATTCGGAAAAAGAAGAGGCAACTGGGTAACTGCCTTACAAGAATATGATCTTGAGTTCAAACCAACATCCATAGTTAGAGGACAAGGATTGTGTAAACTAATGGATGAAGGTAAAAACAATGAAGAAAACAACTGGGATAATGAAGTTTATTTACATATGGTGGATGTATGTCCTCTATTCACAACTCCAGATTCCTGGTACCGGGACCTAGTTCATTACCTTCAAGAAGGATATTTGCCAGAACATTGGAATTCCAAAAAACAAAGAGCATTACGTCTAAAATCAGCTTCATATCAGATAATTGATGGAGTATTGTTCAAAAATAATTATGGTGGAGTTTTGCTCAGGTGCTTAGAATAGGAAGATGTAAAGAAGGTCATAACATAATTGCATGATGGGCCTACTGGAGGTCATTTTTTCATAGATACAACAACCCATAAGATTCTCAGAGCCGGATATTACTGGCCTACACTGTTTAAGGATGCTCATGCTCATTTCAGAAAGTGTGATGCTTGTCAAAGAGGTGGTGGAAGACAAGCTAAAGTAGCAGGGCCTTTAAAACCAGTGATGATAACAGAACCATTCGAACAAAGGGGAATTGATATTATTGGATAAATAAACACAAATTATTCCTTGCAGCACAAGTATATTTTGACGGAAACTGATTACATCACCAGATGGGTCGAGGCTATTATCTTATGCAAAGTAAATGAAGATGAAGTCATGGATTTCTTACAAGATCACATTATGACCAGGTTTGGGGTTCCAATCTCCCTGGTTTTTTATAATGCTACTTACTTTTCTTCTATTAGATTAACTGCATTTGCTAATGAAAGAGGAATCAAGTTGCAATATTCTGCAAACTATTACCCACAAGGAAATGGTTTGGCAGAATTTACAAATAAGAATTTGATTAGGATTCTAAAGAAAACTGTAATAGAAAATCAGAGAAGTTGGCATTTAGTGTTACCTAATGCTCTTTGGGCTAATAGATTCACACCCAGGAATTCCTTAGGTGTGTCACCATACATGCTTGTTTATGGAGAAGAAGATATTCTTCCTCCCAACATTATGTTACCATCTTCCATAATAGCTCAGGAATCTAGAGGTACCGATAACGAAATCCTACAGATCAGAATCTATAATCTTTTGAAGTCGAAAGAGTCTAGGTCCAAATCCAAAGAAAGATTTAAGCATCAACAGGAAGTAGTGAAACGTTGGTTTGATAAGCATAAAGCTGGGAACAAAGAATTCAAATTAGGAGACCTGGTTCTTATGTGGGATCATCCACACGATGAAAAGGGAAAGCACACTAAGTTTCAACAATGTTAGGTAGGCCCTTTTCAAATTGCAGCAAAGCTTGGCCCCTCAACTTACAAATTGCAAGACTTACAGGGGTGGGAAGAGAACTTGACAGTTAATGGTTTAGTTCTCAAACCTTCATTTTTTTGGTTGTCTTGTACATAAATAAACTGATTGGTTTGCTTTTTTTTTTGAAGATTTTTTGTTTTTGTGTTAATTAGGTTTTGATTGATTTAATTAAGATGGCATGACCTTTGGTTGCATGGAGTTCATCAGAATTATGGATTAACTAAAATATTTGATTACAAGATTGTATACTGTTAATTTATACACAAAGATTATACAACATATCATCCCAATTAAAGCTGGAGTCAAGCCTTACCAACAGCCTTTGAGGAAGATGCATCCGAAGCTGGAACCTTTAATTCAAAGTCAAGTGAAAAAATTGTTGGATGCTAAAATCATATTCAAAGTCAGACATTCGGATTGGGTTTCTAATTTGGTGCCAGTAAGGAAAAAGTCAAGAGAAATCAAGCTCTGTGTAGATTTCAAAAACCTCAATCATGCGTCAGATAAAGATAACTATCTAGTCCCACCCATAGAGCAAATACTGCAAATGGTTTCAGGTTCTGAATTGTTTTCATTATTAGATGGATTCTTTGGCTACAATCAAGTATTAGTAGCTAAAGAGGACAGGCTTAAAACCACATTCAGAACCAAGTGGGGAACTTTTACGTACAAGAGAATGCCCTTTGGACTCATTAATGCTGGAGCTACTTTCCAAAGGGCCATGGATATAGATTTTCACGATCTGATTGGACAAAGTGTTGTGGTATATCTAGAGGATGTCACAATATTTTTAAAAAAGAGAGAGGAACATGCATTCCATCTTAAACAAATTTTCGAGCGTTGTCAGAAATATGGTATTTCACTGAATCCTAAGAAATGCATATTTGCAGTCATAGAAGGAAAGCTACTAGGTCATGTTGTTTCTAATAAAGGGATATCCATAGACCCAGAAAGGATTAAAGCCATAGAACATATCCCTTTACCCCATAACAAAAAGGGTATGCAATCATTCATGGGGACAATTAATTTTGTGCGAAGGTTTGTACCAGATTTTGCTCAAAATGTCAAACCTTTGCAACAAATGGTTAAACAAATTGTACAATTTAAATGGACTGATGTGGAAAAGAATGCATTCAGTAAGATAAAAACATCTATTGCTCATGCACCATCACTCAAAAGTCCAAATTTCGAAAAAGATTTTATTCTATACACTTTTGCATTTGATGATTCATTGGCAGCGGTGCTTACATAGAAGGAAGATGGGGGAGATGAGTACCCCATATCATTTATGAGCACTGGTATACAGGGAGCTGAATTGAATTATCTAGTTGTTGATAAACAAGATTATGCAGTTTTTAAAGTGGTAAAACAATTCAGGCCATATATACTTAAGAATTGCACTAAGGTAATAGTTCCACACCCAGCTATAAGATCTCTTTTTGTACAAAAAGAATTAGAAGAAAGAAGAGGCAAATGGTTAACTGCCTTACAAGAATATGATCTTGAGTTCAAACCAACATCCATAGTAAGAGGACAAGGATTGTGTAAACTAATGGCTGAAGGTAAAAACAATGAAGAAAACAGCTAGGATAATGAAGCTGAGTTACATATGGTGGATGTATGTCCTCTATTCACAGCTCCAGATTCCTGGTACCGGGACCTAGTTCATTACCTTGAAGAAGGATATTTGCCGAAACATTGGAATTTCAAACAACAAAGAGCATTACGTCTGAAATCGGCTTCATATTAGATAATTGATGGAGTATTGTTCAGAAAGAATTATGGTGGAGTTTTTCTCAGGTGCTTAGAATAGGAAGATGTAAAGAAGGTCATAACATAATTGCATGATGGGCCTGTTGGAGTTCATTTCTTCATAGATACAACAGCCCATAAGATTCTTAGAGTCGGATATTACTGGCCTACACTATTTAAGGATGCTCATGCTCATGTCAAAAAGTGTGATGTTTGTCAAAGAGGTGGTGGAAGACAAGCTAAAGCAGTAGGGCCTTTAAAACCAGTGATGATAACAGAACCATTCGAACAATGGGGAATTGATATTATTGGAGAAATAAACCCAAATTCTTCCTTGCATGACAAGTATATTTTGACGGCAACTGATTCCTTCACCAGATGGGTCGAGGCTATTCCGTTACGCAAAGTAAATGAAGATGTAGTCATGGATTTCTTACAATATCACATTATGACCAGGTTTGGGGTTCCAATTTCCCTGGTTTTTTATAATTCTACTTACTTTACATCTATTAGATTAACTTCATTTTCTAATGGAGGAATCAAGTTGCATTATTCTGCAAACTATTACTCACAAGGAAATGGTTTGGCAGAATCTACAAATAAGAATTTGATTAGGATTCTAAAGAAAACTGTAATAGAAAATCAGAGAAGTTGGCATTTAGCGTTACCTAATGTTGTTTGGGCTGATAGAGTCACACCCAAGAATTCCTTAGGTGTGTCACCATACACGCTTGTTTATGGAAAAGAAACTATTCTTCCTCCCAACATTATGTTACCATCTTCCATAATAGCTTAGGAATCTAGAGGTACCGATAAGGAAATCCTACAGATCAGAATCTATAATCTTTTGAAGTTGGAAGAGTCTAGGTCCAAAGCCAAATAAATATTTAAGCATCAACGAGAACTAGTGAAACATTGGTTTGATAAGCATAAAGCTGGGAACAAAGAATTGAAGTAGGAGACCTGGTTCTTAAGTGGGATCATCCGTACGATGAAAAGGGAAAGCACACTAAGTTTCAATAGTTATGGGTAGGCCCTTTTCAAATTGCAGCAAAGATTGGCCCCTCAACTTACAAATTGAAAGACTTGCAGGGGTGGGAAGAGAACTTTCCAATTAATGGTTTAGTTCTCAAACATTATTTTTCTTGATTTTTTCGTTTTTTTTCTTGTCTTGTACATAAATAAACTGATTGGTTTGCTTCTTTTTTTTGGAATATTTTTTGTTTTTGTGTTAATTAGGTTTTGATTGATTTAAGTAAGAAGCATGACCTTTGGTTGCATGAAGTTCATCAGAATTTTGGATTAACTAAAATCTTTGATTACAAGACTGTATACTGTCAATTTATTTCGAAAGAACTTCTTCTAGTTTAGTAGTTTTTATAAATGGTTATGAACAGATTGAAGTCCTACCTAATTCTTGTAAAATAACTTAGGATCAAAAGGTCTGGAATACTATTTCGAGGCTCCATCCATCTCACATTAAAAAATGTCTTAGGGGGTGATAGCAAAAGACCCATGGAGAGGATGCAGGGTAAACAGTATATTAAATTTAAATGATTCCATGCCAGGACTTGAAAGCCAAAAGTCAAATAAGAGTTAAAATATCCAAAGAAATCAATATGTATCAAAACAAAGTACTGAACCATATTAGTACAAGATTGCCAAAGTTCTTCTCCGTCCGTGAGCTGAAAATTAAATACATCTCTCACACAAAAGGACACTATGGATAGAGGAGCCTAAATTAAAAATTTCAGAAAGAAAGCATGTAGGAGGACTCGAAAGAGGACAAAATTCCAAGAGCACAAAAGTGCAAAATGGCATGGAAATGAGGAACAAACGAATATTTATGTTTACCATATGTTACAATCCTCTGGTGTCTAAGCTGGAAGCTACCCAAAGACAGAGGTAAAAATGAAACTCATATCCCTGGCCTCAAAAGAGTTATCTAGACTTTGAAATCTTGGTTCCCATTTTCCCTAAATTGGACTATCATCAATGATGAAAGTACATACATCTTCCATTTGGGAAATCCAGACATCTAGAAGAATTCCATGTGTTGGTATTTATTGTAAAAAAAAAAATAGTTTGTTTGTCAAAGAAGAAATTGTTCAGATATCTGTGTTCACCAGGTAGTTGCCAATTGTTGCAGCTACAACCTTTTTTCCCAAATTTTTGAAAATTTTGAACCCTCCCTTTAGTTTTATCTAGCCTAGGATTGTTCGTTTCCTTAAATCTGCCATTCCTTTGCTATAAATTTTGATCTTTTGAATTCAAAAGTATGGTCAACTATTTTTCCTTTGTTTCAGGATTTGAATGATCTAGCACTATCGTTTGTCCAGCCAATGCAGGGGAAAACTGTGGAATCTATTGTTTTATTTTTTAGAGATTAACATTTTTTATTTTAGGATGACCCTTTTATCACTGTCAGGAGTTTGTTGAAGAATAAGCTGGGACATTAGTCCTCTATGCCGCCGATGTTTCAGAAGGCAAATGGTGAACGTCTCGAATGGATAGTTCTATTTCTCGCCGATCCATGTTTTTATCTCCCTTTTGTTTTATTTCTCAAACCTTTAGTTTTTGACTTGGTTTTTATCACTATTGGAACTATTTACGATATTGGATCGAAAGACTTGTCCTCTACGTCGCCAACGTTTTGAAAGGAAATTGATGAGAGGTTCAAAGGCTAGTTTTTTCGATCATCGATGCTGTAGTGGGTAACGTTTCTGATCTTCGATACATAACCATCGTGATGATAGTGCTTGGCATTGCTGACACTATGAAAACATTCAGGATTAAAGTTTCGACCTTTAGCAATTAAAGCTTTCGATCTCTGACGGACTTAAAATTTTGTCATGGAACCGTAGTTGTTTATGAGTCCACCATTGCGGCTATCGATCAAACTATCCTTCTGACGATTAGAGTTTTCAACTACTGATAGGTTTTTCCCACCGAATTTTCCCACCAAAGGTTTAGATATATATAGAATGGGAGCATTATTTTATTATTATCTGTATTCGAACTCGAATATTTCTCCAATCCTTGTCGTTTGTAGTGATTTACATACCTAGCTGTCCGAACTCCACTCATTAGCATGCTATTGTGGAGGTTTTGGGTCATCCCATCGACTACACTGCATTTTACCAGGTAGGAAATCCATGACCTTGTTGTTTGATTTGCATTGGTTGATTGAAATCGTGGTTTTCCCTAGTTAGGTTTTCCCCAGTTAGGTTTTTTCGTGGGATGGTTTGTTCATATAAAGAATGTTTATCTCCACTGTATACGTGCATAAAGTTTAGGGTCTAATCGCCTCTCATCATGTGTATCCTCAGCCTTCAGAGGGGTGTCACAGAAGAAATCAGAGTTCTATATGAGCTCTATCCTATTTGACTGTATACTGTGTACCCAATCTTTTCCAGCCTTGAGGTGTAATTGGGATAGGGACAGGACTCCAGTATACAAAGCATATAAATTGTTTTGGGCCCACAAATACTATAGCTGCTACAGAGAAATATGTGAACACTTCATCGTGCCTTTGTACACCCTAATTTTTCTGACTGAATGCAACTGCATGTCCGAAGAAGCATTCAAGGTCATCGAGGAATATGGAGATTATTATTTAACTGAGGAAGGATTTACATAAGAATATATGGGGGTTCCAGAGCACCTTCTCTACTCCCTAAGTATGCCACTAACTATGTGATACACAAAGTGGCAGCTAGGCAAGTATACATTGATGGTGTGGGAATTTTCTTGTTCGAACATAAGAAGGCAACCTATCCTGCAATACCTTTCTAGCTTGGAAGTTATAAGTTTTCAAAGGTAAAACAGACTGCAAAGGTTGTTCAGGAGCTGGAGCATTTCCATTTTGGTGAAATGAACTTTCACAGGAATGACTCCCAAAATAAGGTGGCAGATCACTGCAAGGAGGCAAGCATTCATTTTGAATATACCAACTTTTGGGACAAGGACGAGGAAACATTCAGGAGTGCAAAGAACATGACCTCCCTAAAAAAGAGATTTAAACAGAAAATAGTCATTGTGGGAAGAAAGGGCAAAACTGCACAGAAGACTAAGACAGTGGAAGAAGAAGAGGCCAAAAAGAGGGAAGAAGATGCTAGAATGCTAGCACAGGAGGCAGAGAGTTGGCTGAAGAATGAAGAAGAAGAAAGAAAGAGAGCTGTAGAGGAAGCAACAAATAAGGAAGAGGAGGAGAGAAAGAGAAATAAAGAACCAAGGATAAAGAAAAGACAAGAAGAAAGTGAAGGTATGATATTAATAGGATCTCAAAAATACCAACATACTACTAAGCATATAGATACATAGGGGGGACAGAATCACACAGATCAAGGACACGAACAATCTAATCTTGATCCCCAGGAGCCTGCTACATCTTCTAGAAGCACAATAGGGCAAGCTTCATTTTCTGGAATGAATCCGATCCCTTTCATGCCTAAAGAAGGGGAGGAAGTACCTCACTTCAGTACTATTTTCTATGACAAGGAGAAGAAAAGGATTGTTAAAAGAACTGAGTAAAATATTGCAACTGGAGGACAATCCAGAAAGATGATAACTGATAAGACCTTGGTGTATGGAAAAAATGCAGATCCAAGATTGACAGCAAGAGCTGGGGTGGCATTAACCCAAGCTACTGAAGATATGTAGATAGGTTGATGACGGATCTTGAGCAGTCAAGAAAGAATGCAGCACGATTAAAAGAAACACTGAAGAAGGAGAGGGATGAAGGTCATAAACTGAAAAGGAAATATGAGGACCTGAAGAATGAAGTGAGGACTTCAAATATAGAAATCCAGACTCTGCAAGCAAATAAGGTAGCTTTATAAGTCTCTGTAGAGAAAACAGAAAAGGATGCTCATAACAGCTTAGCAGAATTACAAAGGATACATCTAGAGCATCAAGTGTTGAAAACTGAGAAAGATGACATTCAGGTGTCCTATTTAACTCTAAGTGTAGAGAAGGACCAGTTACAAAGCAGAATTGTTGAGTTGGAAACAGAGAAGGATGCCACGGAAGAAAGAGAAAAGCAATATCAAATACAGGTGGAAGCCTTGAAAGAACATAATACTTCATTGACAGCATCACTGAAGGATGCTATAGAACAGAAGACAGACTTCTAGCCTTTAAAAGAACATGTTCTAACTTAGAGAAGGAAGATACACCATTTGCAAATGTGCATTGAGGAAGAAAGACGTAAGATTTTACAAATAGATAGCAGATTAGAAGAAATTTTGGATACTACGTCCTATTTTTTGGACAGATCTCAAGAGAGTATGGAGATTCTGACGGGAAGAATAGTGTGGATAGAAACAAATGAGGAATCTCCTATGGAGCTACCAATTAAATACCAGCAGAGTTTAAAGTAGGAATATGATTTATTGGAGTTTGCAATCAATGTTGCGGAAGAATTCAAGAAAACTGTAAAGAAAACAAGGGGAGAATGTGTCAAATACTGCATGAGGGTGCTTGGTACATACAATAGATGCCATATTTCAGCAGAGAGGAGATTGGATGCAATACCAGAGCATAAATTGTTTATAGAGCATCTACATAATAGATACCAAGAAGACGAGTAAGAGATCCAAAAAGTAAAGGATCTAGATGAACGGATTTTAAAGAATGAAGTGGCACATGCAACTGTAAGTATACACCTCCTGGAGGATCAGTTGCGCCTTAGTCCTGCAAGAATAGAAGGGTTAAGGAACCAGGCAGCCAAATATGAGATAAATATCTGTTTTCTTGAACCCTCCGGATTTGAAGGTATAACAGCGGAGGCCCAGGCATGGAAAAAGTTCATCAACGACCAAGCGCGCCCCTCTTCATAAAGTATTTTAAAATATTTTTGTTTTAAAATGTAATATATTGTATAAATTATAAGCACATACTGCCAGACAAAATTTTGGAACTGAAAGGTTGGGGAAGCCCAAAATTCATTAAGGGGCATCCCAAAGGTTTTGCTTTTGTGTATAAATAAAGGAGAGTTTAGATGTAGAAGGGACTTCTTTCCCAGGCCATTTTTTAGAGTATATTGTAAGAAGAACTATTTCCTTTTACAATAAAGAATTACAAGTTTCTGTTGGAGAAAGTTTGGTGGAATGCCTCAAATGCTTTGCTATGGATCAGTTGAATGTGAACTATTTCATTTTCAGCTTATGTCCATTAACTGTGAGATCGTTCTAAATCATTGAATTTTTGTTCATGTTATGAATGTGTACTCTGGTTTATTCTGTGAAATTTCCACTGTGAGTAATGAAGGTCACAATTAACAATAAGTTATCTTGTTGTTCATATTTCTTTTAATGTTCATGTGTTCAAAAATAAATAACAGCTATATGTAATTTTTCTAATACATGCACAGAAATACATTTCTCATTGTTAACTGATAATTCTTCTCCCTAGGGATAGGTTAGTTAGTTATAGTTAGTTTCTTGTTGTTTGTTATTTATATGTGAGAGAGGTAAGACAAGAGGTAAGAACCTGTGCATCACATTGTGACACTCCTCGTTATCTCTATCGTTTGCATTTTTAGATAGGCACTTGCACATCATAACTTAAACACAAAAAACTAAAAATATACACAGTGGACCGGGATGTAACCGGTAAAACATTTTAATTTGTTACTTGACCTATGGTAGTCGGACCGTAAACCAGACGAATTCCCATACCAAATAGTAATGGGCTAGTTGGGAAAATTCATTGAGGAGAATCCCTAACTGTTGTTACCTGTGATTTTCCAGTCCTCAATAGGTCCATATCATCATTGTTCCTCCTTACAAGGAAATTCTATAATATCATCATTGTTCCTCCTTCAGAGGAAATTATTTTCAAACTAAACCAAGATTTTCATAGAAGCTTGGTCACCACATCAACAACTTTCTCATAGGTACTTATATATTGAAGTTTTATATCTCCCTTTAGTACCATATCCCATAGAATTCTCTATCATATTTATGTAAATATGGTTGTCACAAAGAATCACTGTGGTATCCAACTCCATGTCAAATAGTCTTGACATCGGTTTTCCCGAAGCCATATGGATTCCCAAATAGCGGAGCAAGTTGCAATGTAATTTGCTTCAGCTATACTAAGAGAAACACTGGAATTTTTATTACTAAACCATGAGATCATGGTGGATCCCAGACCATAACATCCACTTGAGGTGTTCTTCCTATTTGCGACACTTTCTGCCCAATATGAATCCGTATATCTATATAATTTCTATTCATGATCCCAGCTACCATAGTAAAGTCCCAATTTTGTCGTACCTTTAAGGTACCTTATCACATACTTTCCATATATTATGTGAACACATCTAGTTTTAACTAGACACTGACTCAAGGTGTTCACATCAAAGTATATATCTGGTCACGTATTCGTTAGATATATCAATGACTCAATAAAATTCCTGTACTGAGTCATGTCCACTAACTTTGATGTCTCATCAGACAACAACTTCATGTTGGTATCCATGGGTGTGGCCATCACTTCACAATCCAACATATAAAATCTTCTTAAGATTTCCACAGCATACTTTTTGTGATTCAGAAATATTCCTTTCGGTTTCTGCCACACTTCCAGCCCTTGGAATTAATGCATCAATCCAAGATATTTCATCTCGAATTATTCATCTAGCTTCTTCTTGTGATATTTTTCTCATTTCCAGACAGAATTAGATCATCCACATACAATAATAGTATGTCAGGCTCATCATCCATAACCTTAAGGTAAAGGCTAGGATCAGCTTTACTATTGGTAAATACTAATCTTGTAAAGAAGCTATCTATTCTTCCATGCCAAGCTCTAAGAGCTTGCTTCAGTCCATATAGAGTATTTTTCAACTTGCATACATGAGTCACTCTATTTTTTACTTCAAATCATTGTGGTTGTTCAATGTAAACTTCTTCCTCATTCGCACCATTAAGGAAGGTTGTCTTTACATCCATCTAGTGTAAGTCCCACTTCATCATGGAGTAAAGTTCCATGATAGTTCTAATGGAAGTGTACCTTGATCCTAGAGAAAATGTCTCTTCATAATCAATTCCATATCCGGGAGAATCATTTAGCCACAAATATTTCCTTCCATCAGCAACATATTTTATCTTGTAGATCCACTCGGAAGATACCACACTCTTTCTTTTCGGTTTGGGTACTATATCCCAAACATAATTTTGGTATTCTTCCACAAGTTCATTCTGTCAGGTCATCAACATATCCCAATCTTCTACATTCAAACTTTATGGTAGGAACCCACTTTACTCTTGGTAAATTCTTGGTCCATCAAGAAGTTGTCCATCCTGTCATATCATGTTGAACTTAGAGATATTCTTTAGTCACTCCCCTTGAAGCGGAGCCTTCTTCCTCTTTCTGTATTTTGTACTAGAGAGATAGTTAGTATCCTCTCATACTATGTAACCATCTCAGGTTACTAGATACCAATATCCCTTTATATTGAACTTTGTTGAAAAGTTCGTCTTGCACCCAGATGTGATCTTGTTGTCTTCTACAGGTTTCCATCTTCAACCTTGTATCGAAGTTTAATATCTTCATCAATCTAGGTGATATTTCATGCTCATGGATGTGCTTATCTATGGGTTCCTTTGGAGCTTGTACAAATCCTATTATGTATGGGTGGTTATTTTCTCGATATATACTTCTACTGGAGAAGTGTGTCCGGTCAATAGAGTATGTCATGCCATAGTCTATTATTTTTTAGAAAAACCACGAACCTTGATTTGTATACTTTTTCTTGTAGTTCCATATGGAAGACACTATGTACTTCCCTTTAGATATTGGAATCATATCCTAGACATCATTCCCCATAATCAACTATTACTCTTTGATCATAGCTTCTTCCATAGCTGGAAGGGTTTGAATCAATGATGTCACCCAAATGTGTCACACAACTAGAGTGTGTATGAGGCCTCTTAATTTGGTTTGTAAGTCCCTTTATACTTTTATTCATATTGAATTATCTCTCATGCCCAAGATGGTCTTCATATCTCAAGGTGGATCTACTACTCTCTTATGTTCTTCTGAAGCTCTTTCTTCCATCATGGTGTCTCTGACCTTAGGATCTTCAGGTTCATGTTTATTGGAGTATCTTGAATTGGAATCTCTCATGATATTCAATATTGTATCTAGAATTATCCTTACTTACACCTTCAGTGAGGGAAAAATTATGTTGTTCAAGGAGTATGGACATCCGATCTATGGTCTTCTTCATACAACCTTTCTCTGTATGGTTTCCTTTATTTTTGTATGAGCACTTTCCCTTGTCAAACCTCTAATGTGTGTCCTTCTTAGAGCCTGACACTTCTTCTGATGGATAAAATACTCGTTTGTTTTGAATTTAGTGTTCCTATTATCCTTTCCTTTCCACTTCCTCCTTGGTTACACATTCTTTGTATCCCCAATGAAGACAGATTGATTTTTGGAGACTCTGAGGGATCCCATTTGTATCACCCTACCTTGTTCCTGAATAAGATATTCTATCAAGGAATCAAGTGATGTAATTCACCAATTTGGAGTTTTCAGTCTCCTAGAGTGAAAGATGGATACAAAAACTAAGAATTATGGTCCAAGTTTTCTCAGAATAGAGAGAAAAAATTGTTCATCCTTCTTTTCAATCCCACACTGCTTGCATTGCATGACCAAGGATTTAAACTTGGTGAAAAATTGTTGGATGGTTTCAAATTTGCTGGGATGAATACCATCTCATTCTCCAGAATAGGACCTCTTAGCTTATCATGTTTTCCAAACAGTGATTCAATATTCTACCATACTTATCTTGGATTTTTCTATCCATTAAGATGGAATAGTAACTCCCTAGAGATATGAATTCACATGAAACCAAATGCTTCCTCCAACTTGTTCACATGAGTCAACTTCGCAAGAGGATTTTAGGGTTTAACCTCTTTTCCCATACTAGCCATGTATAGACCTTTATTGTGCAACACAATCGGAATATAATTCCTCCAATGAATATTGTTGATGGCTGTGAGGATCCTAAGTGTCAAGGCCATTAAATTATCCATCTTGCATCTCTAGGGGCAACAAAAATTTTCTGAATTCTTCGATTTACCTGTAAAAACACTTCAATTCGAAGGAAAACCAATTCAATCACCCTCTACTTCGACATGTGCAAAATATCAGGGTGCTTCACACTTAGCTAGGCTTATATGGATAAATCCGGAGGGAGTAAGGCACATATACCATTAATTATGTGTAACTCAGTTGCTCCTGATGCATCAATGAAAGTTTCTGAGGATTGAAGTTGGACTGATTACCTTCTATGATACTGTACTTAATTTAGAAAAGATTCAATCTCTTCAGGATGGAATGAACCTCACTATGAAATAAGGTTGAAGGAGGAAGAACAAATTTAGTGTACAATGATCAAACAATCATCGGGAAATTGAACATTTAAGAGGAAAAAATTGGTCATCATAATATTACTACCATAATCGTTAATATTTGTGTAATATAATGATGATACAATAAGGAGGATTTGAATCCGCTAGGTTCTATTTGAATTCCATAAATCAGACTGACTCCAAAGTTCACTAACTATGGTAATATCACGACTTGAGGGTCACTTGTTTAAAAAAAGACAACTAAATCAATTCACAACCAGTTAACTTATTATGGTAGGTAGGAAAATGCACCTAACCTCCTTAATTAATGCAAATGTAGGTCTAGGCTAATTGTATATGAACTAATTGATTCCCATCAGAGGAAAAATCAACATAGACTAGAGTGAACTAATGATGGGACTCCTGTGATTCAATGTGGTTTCCTAAAATATAGGGATTGGCCTTTGGAGCTCCTAAACTCATGCAAACTAGTGCATCAAGTTGTAGGTGGGCCCCATCTGAGTTCCCCATGTCACTAGTGAAGTGGTAACATACTCATAAGCTAGGAATTGACATTTAGACTATGGTGGTCAAGGAAGGATTATAATTAATCCTATCAACTAGTTGGTCTCTTAATGTAGTTATAAGACCTATTGTAGTTTATGCTTATTACTAAACATATGTTTTAGTACCTTTGAGTTACATTATAATAGGTTATTTATTGCATTTCATAGATGGTAGACCTATTTTATATCCATATATTATTTTATCCTAATATAAAGTAATGTGTATTGTGGCTAGTACTAAAGAAGTTGTTGGAATAATCCAAATCCATTCTAATACTTCGGATAAAACAATTAATCTTTTTTTATTAATTTCCCAGGTCCTACAATAGCTAGTTTGTACCCAATTCCATTTTTGAGGTAAAAATTGCGAAAACTTCTTCCTAGAGCGCTTTTGAAATATTCTGGATAAGATTCTTCCAACTAGCCAACTTCCTAGTTTATTAAGTGTGCATTCCTGCCTTATCCAGAGTTTCTAGTTTTTTTGCAGTTTTAAGGAAAACGCTAAAGCTAGTTTTAACATAGACTACCTTATGTTTCACACCAACTTACCTCCCTTATTTTCCTCATCTAAAATCATGATAAATTCCACTTTCCATTACTTATCATTTGTACCTGCTCATTCAGAAAATGTGTGAGAATCTTCACTGATTTGGAAAGTGCTTTATGCACCTATGGGGGATTTTGACTAATTTAGTAATCTTGTTTTTGCACTAATTTGAATAGCATATTTGAGATTTCAAATCCTTGGAGTATATACATTATGAGAAGCCTATATCCATTTAATGATGGTTGGTGTAAATTAATATCAACAACACTTTTTTGTTGTTCAACTGATTCAGTCTCCTTTTATGTGTTTCTTACATAGTTTTCAAGCAATTTTGTGATTTCAATTGATAAATATTGGGATTAATTTACACATGGTATCAGAGCCTAGTATCTCAATTGTTCTCCTCTTCCAATTTTTTTTTCTAGGGTGGAAATCACTCAGTGGGAGTAAATTCTATCTTTTCAAGGGCCTAGTTGCTGAAGAATGGATCAATATCAACAAATAATCTTGATTCCCTTCAACTATTTTGAATGGAAGGAAAGAATGGATATCCTGATGAGTAGTAAATTCCTATATAGAGTGACCATGGAAACTGAAGCTCGGCATATTGCAAAATCTGAGAATATCAAATGACATAATAGGAGAGATGAGGTGTATGGTCTCTTATGTCTCAGCATTTCCAAAGACGTTCTATTTCATCTTGATGGGTTGACTTCACAAAATTAAGTATGGGAGAATATTCAATATTTATTTGGGAAGACATATAATATTCAGGGTCATCAACTAGAAAATTATTTGATTTCACTGAGTCCAAGCAGCTTCGAATCCTTGCAAGTGTACTTCTCCAAATTCAAATAACTGGTTTTGTGGCTAAAACAATGTGGTATTGATAAATAATATGAACACCTAATGTTGCCCATCCTTTCGAATATTTGACCTGATTACTCAATATTTGTTTCAACCTTCCATTCCACCAAGTTGATAGTTCGAAACCGAAATATTCCTTCACTGGCAGATTTCATGGAATCCTTGACTCAGGAGCAAGACAGTTTGGTCTTGATGGGAACCATCAAACCTTCCAAAGATCAATATTTGGTTGTTGGATATTCCAAGTTATATTCTAAAGGAAATAAAAATGATAAGAATCATCCATATCAAAAAGGATGCAAGTACAAGTCTCATGAGGAGTCATCAAACTCCAAGAATAATAACTTTCAAAAGAAGAGAGGTAAAGTTGAAGGTAGAAAGTGTGCATACTGTGGTAAGGGATTTCATCTTGAGAGCTATTGCATGAAGAAGCGGACTGATATGTTGACTCAACTCTTGAAGAATAACAACATCTCCCTTCCTGATGGCACAGATAAGAAGGAAGGAAGATCCAATTTTGAAGACAAGGGGAGAGTTCATTCCCTGGTTGCAAGCTCTGTAAGATCTCCTTCCTTTATCATTGATTATGGAGATTCTAGGCACATGGTTTCCAAAAAGGAGGCCTTCTCATCTCTTGATGAATCGAAAGGTCCAAATATTTTGCTAGGAGATAACTCAGAAACTGAAAGTAAGGATAAAGGTAGCATTGATTTTGACCATGGCTCCTTCCATAATGTTTTGTATGTCCTAGGTATTACTGCTAATATCTTGTCATTCTACCAAATGACCCACACTAGGTCTCCTAAGAAGTTTTTTTTCTCTCCCAATTAAGTTGAATCTCTGATATTGTGAATGGTAGAGTCAGTGCTAAAGGTTTTGTGGATCATAGTTAAAAAGTATATAGTTTCTCACACTTCATGCATTTCCCTAACCCCTATGCTCTCCTCATCCATGCCAATGAAGTAAGAAAAATTTCGACTGAGAGGTTTGGTAATTTCAACTATAAATATCTTTCAACATTTGTGTGAAAAATAAATGGTTTTAGGGTTTCCATAGATAATTTTTTCCAAAGTATCAGTCTGTCAGGGTTGCATTATAGGAAAACATCCAGAGCATAAGTATGAGAGAGTCGTTCATGAGCAAACCTATACACCTCTTTAGCTCATTCATAGTGGAATTGTTGGTCCCTTCCCTCATATTTCCATGATTCAAGCCAAGTATGTCTTAACCTTCATAGATGACTTTTCCAGGTACTATTGGTTTTACTTCCTTAAATTCAAGTAAAAAGTTTTTTTACCTCTTCAAGGTTTTCAAATCATTGATTGAGAACCAGTCTGGGAGGAAACTCAAGATACTCATATCTGATAATGGTGGTGAATATTTCAAGTCTGATTTCATTAAATTCTATGAATATGCAGCTATCCAGATGCAACACTCTATTCCTTACACACCTCAACAGTATGTTGTTGCTGAGAGGAAGAATAGAAGCCTCAAGGAGATATCTACTTGAATTATGGAGTCTGATACTTTGCCACCAAATTTTTGTTATTAAGATATAAACTGTGCATTCTATATATAGAGTAGGGTGCCTCATAATAACCTTTATGGATTTACTCATTTCGAATATTGGAGTGGACACAATCCTGATGTGTCTCATTTTAGGATTTTTGGCTCAAAGGCATGGGCTAGAATTCCATTAGATAAAAGGAGGGATTACCCCAAAGTGAAGAGTGCCTATTTGTTGTGTATTCTGAATACTCCAAAGGGTATAATTTTATCAACATGAGAACTCAAAATCCCTTAATTTAAAGGAGTGTTTAGTTTGAAGAAGAGCCTATGTTGGCAGTAGAAATTAAAGAATCCTCTTCACCACCTACGCCTTTGATTGTAAGTGAGAGAATAACCAAGTTTATTATTCTGATATTTATAATAATTATGATTTAATTTCTGATCCAAATAGACCCACAAGGCCAAAGTGGTCAGCAAATACCATTCAAGCAGCTGGGGAACTAGTTGGGAATCCTATTGATACTAGGAGGACTAGATCTCACTTCGAGAGTGCCCTTTCTGTCAAGGACCCTTTATTTTCTGATAATTGTTTTTTTAATTTTTGAATGTAAACCAAAAACATATGAAGAAGAATCTGATTATCCAATATAGAAAAAATCCACAAGGGAGGAATTTCATTTGCTCCAAAATAATGACACATGGGAACTAGTCATTCTCCCCCCAGGGAAAAAAATAGTCAAGTGTAAGTGTGTTTTCAAAACTAAATTTGTTGTTGATGGTTCTCCTATGAATTATAAGGAATTTTTAGTGGGAAATGGCTTGTGCCAAGTCCAATTAATTTACTGCAATGAGACCTTTGCACCAGTTGCAAACATGGACTCCATAAGACTAGTTTTGGCCATTGCAGCTTCCAAGCAGTGAAAAGTACATCACATGAATGTGAAGAGTTCATTTATACATGGGGATATGAAAGAATAAATATATATGCATCAACCATAAGGTTTTGTGACTAATCCATCTATTGTGTGTAGTTTGAAGAAATCATTGTATGGGCTAAAACAAGCTCCTAGAGCTTGGTATGCCAAGGTTGATGGATTTTTTCTATCACTCAACTATTGTAGATGCATGTATGATCCAAATGTATATTTGAATATTATTCATGGTTCTTTAATAATTTTTGTATTTTATGTGGATGAACTTCTGATCGCAAGAAGTTCCAAGAAATAAATTGCCTCTTTGAAGAGTGCAATGAACCGTGCCTTCGCTATGACTAATTTGGGATGGTTAAGACAATTTTTGGGGCTTGACATTTCTCAATAAGATATTGGAATCAAGGTGCATTAGTCCAAGTATGATTTAGATTCACTAAATAATCTCAGAATGAATATTTTCGAACCAAGAAATACTCTTTTCCTTTCAGAATTTAAGCTTGAATAAGCGCAATCAGCTCCATTGAAAAACAACACCTTGTATAGGCAGCTGGTTGGTTGTCTTCTTTATTTGACTCGTACTCTACCTGATATATATTATGCAGTGAGCGTGGCTTCCAAAAACATGGATCCGTCTCATGAAATCCATTGGAAGGTAGCAAAGATAATCCTAAACTTTGTACAAGGAGCAAAAAATCATGGGATTCACTATGTTGCAAAATCTAGCCTAGAGGTAGTTGGTTTTACTGACTCTGATTGGGCAGGTGATAAAACTAATTGAAAATAAAATTATGGATATTTTTTTATGCCTTCAAATGGACCAATAATATGGTCAAGTAAGAAGAAAAGTGCAATTGCACTTTCATATACAGAGGAAGAATATAGAGGATTTGTGAATGAAACTACTCAATGTTTGTGGTTGTTCAGAATACTTGGAGAGTTTGGGATAGAGCCAAAGACTTGTGCAATCATATATTGTGACAATCAGAGAACCATTCAAATATCATTTGATCCAGTACTGAGGAAACAAACCAAATGCATCGAGATCCATATGCACTACATCAAAGGTCATGTGCATGATGGGGTCCTTGCTCTACTCTATTGCACATCATTTGAGCAAATTGCATACACCTTCACCAAGGTGTTTTTTGAGAATACTTTCAGAAATATCAAATCACTACTGGGGAAATTCCATCATGTGGTGAAGTCTTATTGAATATCATATTTCTTACATTTTTGTTCATGTCCATGTTTAAGGGAGGATTTTCCCCTTGTGGTTTTTCCTCTTTCCTTGTTTGTATGGACAAGAAACATGTAAAGGGTGACTAAGACTTGTTGATAGGCCCTATTTATGATATTTTATGATATTGTACATAAATTCAGGCTTAAGAGGGGGTGTTGGAATAATCATAACCTATTCCAATACTTACAATAAAATAATTCATTTTTTTTATTAATTTCCTGGGCCTTACACTAGATAGTTTGTACCGAATTCCATTTCTGAGGCCAAAATTCTAAAACCTACCTCCTACAGTGCTTTAGAAAGATTCTAGATAATATTCTTCCAACTAACATACTTCCCAGTTTAGTAAGTGCGCATTCCTTCCTTATCCAGAGTTTCCATCTTTTCTACAGTTTTAAGGAAAAATGTAAAGCTAGTTTTAAGGTAGACTGCCGTTTTGTACCAAGTTACCTCCCTTATTTTAATCATATAAAATCATGATAAATTCAAATTTCTATCACTCATCAACTGTACCTACTCATTCATCAAATTCATGAGAATCTTGACTGATTTGGAAAGTGCTTTATGTACATATGGGGGATTTTTACTAGTTTAGTAAGCATGCTTTTATACTTATTCAAATAACATATTTGAGATTTCGAATCATTGGATTATCTACATTATGATAAGCCTATATCTATTTAATTACGGCTGATGTAAACTAATATCAATGACAATTTGGGTTATTCAGCTGATTCAGTCTCGTTTTGTGTGTTTCTTGCATAGTTTTCAAGCAATTTTGTGAGTTCAATTGATCTAAGCTTGGGATTAATTTCCACAAAATCAAGGTGTGTGTTAGAAATTATTATACAAGAAAATGTATTTTTTAGATAGTACTACCTGCTGAGGAGTATACCGATTTACGAATGGTACTCTTGGGTGGCCAGAGGACTATGTGAAGAATAGGTTTTTCAATTTCAAGATCATTGGTAGGAGGAGGAATGGAAGTTGTAGTTTCATGAACTGGAGTGTTATCACTCTTTTTCTCTTGAGGAGGGTCATAGCTTTGAGATCTAGTCATAATATGAATTGATTCACCAGAAATCATTTTAACTTCATCAATTGAAGATGAGGAAGACCCATGCAAAGATTAATGGTCAATCAATTGTTGTTGGGTAGGGAAAGGATCAGTCAAAACTATTCGGGTGAAACCATTTTTTAGAAATTTTATAACCTCCTCATGACAAGGAAATTCTTTGGTGAAATTATCACCTCCACATATTAGGTAGGGAAATTTAATCTTTTTCTTATTTTTTTATTCGATGTCCATAGTTTGTGTTTTATTATCTTCTTGTTGATTCACAGATTTATTGGACTTGTTTCTTCCTTTATTATTTGTTCCCAAATATTATGAGGATCGAACCACATTTAATTTAGTAGAAACAACAGGAGCATAATCCCAGACTAGACAATCAAGTAGCTAATTCTTTGGCTACAGCTGTTGGTAATTTTAAAACTCTCATTTATTCTCAAAAGAAGTATAAAATCCAAGTTGTAAATAGACCTTCTATACTCGACAATTCCAATTTTTTAAGATGATATGCATATTAAAATATTTTTGGAGATGCCGAATGAGTTTGTAAATACTCAGATAGATACAGAGAATGAGAACTTAGAAAACTTCCAAGATGATGTACAAACTAAAGAAGAAAAAGTTGAGAAGAAAAAATTGAAAAACATGATAGGGGGAAAAGATATAATTCAGTTAAAAAGTAATTTTATTCCAAGAGGTTTGATTCCCCTAGAAAAATTATTTGACCAAAATGATGTTGCAAATGATCCCAAAGTTCAACATGCTGAGAATGTTGTTGAAGATTAGAACATAGGTATTGAAGAAACACCCAAAATTATAAAGTTGTCCAAAAATTTTCCTGCAAAATAAAAAGAGGAATACATGAATTTGATGAAGAAGTATACAGCCGTATTTTCTTGGAGCTATGAATACCTAAAGGTGTATGATACTTCTATCATATAGCACACTATCCCAATCAAACCTGGAGAAAATCCATTTAGACAAAAGTTGAGAAGAATAAATCCATTTTGCCTACGAGGACTGCAGAATGAAGGACAATGATGACGGAAAAGAATTAACTCCTAGTTTCTCTATTGGTGAACACCAAATCAGTGCAAAGGTGGATGATGTTGTTAATGATGATAAGGTATATTTTGGATCATATCCAAAAGGAGAATAAATATTAGATCTGAAATCATCCTTTGAACTTCCTCATAAAGTGGAAGACAAGCCCCCCAACAGGTGGGTGTGAACTAGGAAAAATGAAGGAAAAAAATCCGATGCAAAGGGAGGAACACAGTTCAGATTTTTGTACTCTCTTGTAGCAAGATGAAGTTGCAGCCAAATCAGAAGCAATGTTATCAAAACCGGACCAGTCATCGAACCGGCAAAGCCCAAAATGTGAACCGGACCGGAACCGACAAAAAATCGGGTAAAAAATTGGCTAACTAAAAAATACATAAAATATTCATATTTTGTGAAAAACATATATATTCATGTGCATACATATGAATCAAAACCATTAATACAGAATATGCAAAGTTTCTCATATATATAGCAAATATGGGTTCAAATATCCAAAATAGCACCTAGTGCAATACATCTCTGAGGTTCTGAACCAAAGTACATTAATAAAGAGGTATGAGGACCCTGCAGCAAATAATTAATCAAAATACACGATATAGCAACAGAACTCAAAATCACTTTTATATTAATCGCGGGCCACTTCGAGGGGGCAACCTCCTTTGAGCAAGCTCAATACAAAATAACTTCACGGTGCCTTCCTTGGCCTCAACACACACTTATATACTAAAAATAGGCGCCAATACTATGGGTCAAAACCATGGGCCAATATAAACTATGGATCAACAAATACTACAGGCGGCTTACAAAGCATATGCGCCCAACAACAATAACACAAACTATGGATCAACAATTACTATGGGACGACTTACAAAGCATATGCGTCCAACAACAATATACTAACACGGTAAAGAGAAGGATTGACATGGGTTCCTAACATCCCCTCCCCCTTAGAAAAAGCTTTGTCCTCAAAGCTTTAGATGTGGAAATTGTCGTTGAATCTGAAGGAGTGGTTCCCACGTAGAATCCTCGGGCTGCATTCTGTGCCATTGAATTAAGACCTCTGTGATAGAGCGAGAGAAAAGCTGACGAGTATGCTTATTGAGGACAGCCTCCGGCTCCAAAAATATGGATCCTTCATTATCCAATTTTGGTAAAATAGTTTGGCCTTTGATGTTGGTGCCAAGAACTTTCTTCAAACAAGAGACATGAAATACTGGATGAATGCGGGAAGAAGGCAGAAGTTCCAATTTATAAGCAACAGACCCAATCTTCTGAAGAATCCTATATGGCCCATAGAACTTTGGAGCGAGCTTATGAAGCCCTTTGAGTTTGAGTGAGGATTGCTTGTAAGGCTGGAGACAAAGAAAAACCATATCACCGGCTTCAAAAGTGCGCTCAGAACGGTGTTGATCAGCTTGTTGCTTCATGCGATTTCTTGCCATGTGAATATTTTCGCGCAAAATGCGAAGAACCTCATCACGGTTTCGAAGGATCGTGTCAACTGCCTGAACTGAAGAACTGCTGAGGGTGTAAGGAAGAAGAACTGGCGGTGCCTGACCATAAACGGCTTCATATGGAGTCATTTTAGAGGCAGTGTGGTAAGAGGTATTGCACCACCATTCAGCAAGAGGGAGCCACTTTTGTACTGCATGCAAAATAGCCATCATTTCCTTCTCATATGTAGAGGTAGCTAAATTCTTACCGGAAAGGGCTTTGCTGGT
>LPNX010160826.1:96925-142183 GCA_001517045.1 Pseudotsuga menziesii | reverse complement strand
ATGATCAGAGAAAAGTTGCATTACAAGAGCTAGATGTTGGAGATGTTCAGCCCATGTTTTACTGTAGATGAGGATATCATCAAAAAATACCAGAATGAATTTCCACAAATAGGGTCGAAATATTTTATTCATCAAGGCCTAGAATGTGGAAGGAGCATTAGTGAGACCAAAGGGCATGACCAAAAAATCATAGTGGCCATCATGTGTGCGGAAAGCTGTTTTAGGGATATCATCCTCATGAACCCAAATTTGATGATACCCAAAGCGAAGATCCAACTTGGAGAAAAATTGAGCACCATGAAGCTCATCAAGAAGCTCATCAACAACAGGAATTGGAAACTTATCCTTGATGGTGAGGTGATTAAGTGCTCGGAAGTCAATGCAGAGGCGCCATGACCCATCTTTTTTGTGGACAAGAAGAACTGGTGAAGAAAAGGAACTTGTGCTTGGGCGAATAATACCTTGCTTCAGTAAGTCCCTAACGAGGAGTTCAATCTCTGTTTTTTGGTGAAATGGGTAGCGGGCCTGATGTTGGGAGGAATGCTTCCAAGAAGGAGCTGAATACGATGGTCCTCTGGTCATGAAGGTGGAAGTCCCACTGGTTCAGCAAAAACACCTGTATATCGATCCAGAATTTGTTGGAGATCCAAAGGAGTAGTGGGGGCCGCTAATGGTTGCATTTGAATGGAATGGAGTTGAGCGATGACACCATGGGAACTCTTCTTAAGGAGTTTTTCCATACGATGTGAACTGATGATGCTGAGAGACCCTGGTTGTAATCCTTTCAATGTGTGTTTGTGTCCATTGGGGGAGAACTGGCTCCAAAGTTTAGCAAAATCCCATAATATGGGGCCAAGTGTGCGCAGCCATTGAGCGCCCAAAACCACATCACATCCACCTAAGGTCAAGGCAAACATGTCAGAGCGGAGGTTATAATCTCCAATAGAGATACGCACATTACGACACTTCCCTTTGCAAGCTAAGGTGCCCCCATTGGCAACCATGACTTCAAAGTTGGAGCAAGGATGGATAAAACAATCATCTTGTTTGGCGATCCGAGGGTCAATGAAATTATGAGTGCTTCCAGAATCAATGAGTATGGTAAGAGGAAGCTTCTTGAAGTAACCGCGTACCCGCATTGTTTGGGGGGAAGTGACTCTAGCTAAAGCATGGAGGGATATCTTGGGCTGGTCATCCTGAGATGGAGGGTCAGTAGGCGGCTCCTGAATGTCAACCGGAGCATCCATTGGATCGGGAGCTTCTTCACCAATTTTAGAGGCAGGTGGAGAATCCACATCCAAGAGATAGATCTTTTGTTGAACACATCGATGTCGCCGAGTGAATTTCTCATCACAATTATAACAAACCCCTTTTTCTCTGCGTGCCTGCATCTTTGTTTCATACAAATGCTTGATTGGAGGTGAGCGAAGAGCTGGCGGAATGGGAGGTCGTTGAGAACCCATATTTCGGAAGGGAACAAAAGAGGATTTGGAGCGCTATTGGGCTGCCATCTTGTCTTCTGCCAACTTAGCCAACCCCAGGGCTTCCATCGTTGCGTTGGGACTAAACATTTTGACCTCAGAGCGAATTGCATCCTTTAGACCACTGATAAAACAACTCCGGTAGAAGTCATCAGGTAATCCTTCAGTGTGATTAGCTAGTTTCTCAAATTCAGTTTGATACTCTTTCACAGTGCCAGTTTGGTGAAGTTTAGTGAGAGCTCTTGTGAAGTCATCAAAAGCACTAGGACCAAATCGTTGCAAAAGGAGCTGGCAAAAATCAGGCCATTTTGGCTCGTCATGAGCATTGATGTACCAACGATACCATTGAAGAGCTTCTTGTTCCAAATGAAAGGAGGCAAGTGGAACTTTGTTGACATCAAAAGTATTATGAAGACTGAAATACTGTTCTGCACGATAGATCCATCCAGTCGGATCAATACCATTGAAGCGAGGAAAATCTAGCTTCGGACCGCGAAAATTGTTGGAAGAAGAGAACCCATTGTCTGATGAAGACTCATACTGTCGTCTGGTGTTCATAGCTGAATGCTCAAGATGGAGACCGAGAAATTTTTCATCCAGTTCCTAGAGTTTGGCTTGAATGGCTGCAAGTGCTTCCTTCATGGCTTTTGCTCCTGTGCGGGTGACAACCATAACTAGGAGGATTTTTTTTTGGGGGGGGGAGTGGGTAGAAAAACAAAAACAGAAACTGTTTCAGTAGAGGAAAATCTGGATTTGGGAAAAATTGGAAGGGTAATTTGGGTTTGAGTAAGTTTTGGACATTGTCAAAAGGACAGGGAAGAAAAAAATGGGGATCTTAAGAGCGGGGTGAAAGAATGAGAAAATTTGGTAGAGAGAGACAAAGAAGCAGAATGAGGAAAGGAATACGGTGGCAAAATTTGAAGGCGTTTGGGTGAAAATCGAAGGAGTTATGGCAAACCCTAAAAATAGACAAATGTGGGATTTCGGGTCTTAGGAAGTGGAATTTGGGATAGGGTCTTCAGGAATGAAATATGCATAATGGAATTGCAGAGGTGTCAGTGAAGTTTCAGGGAAAACAGAGTTGAAACCAAGGAGATATGGCCGAAAAACGGAATTTTATACTTACTTTTTTCTTTTTCTTTTTTTTTCTTTTTTTTTTTGCAGGAAGGGATCTGCAACGGCGCGAAAGTGATCAGAAACAGTGGAATCTGCAACGGTGTGGAAGTGATCGGCAACAAATGGATCTGCAACAGCGCGGAACTGACCGGTAACAGTTCTGGACAGAGAAAATCTGCGATTGTGCAACTGAAAATAGATATGGACCCCAGGTATGTGCGGCTTCCTATCGGTTCAAGGGAATCATTCGGCCACCAATGTTTTCTGACGGCTTGCATATTAGGGCAGTACCCCTCACTCCACGGCTCAGGTAAAAGTGATAACCGCTTGGCCACAAACGACAGCTCTTGGTTTACCTCACGGGTGGGAACTAGTCAATCAGGTAGGGGTCGTTGCCCTTTTCGCTAGCAGGTCCTCTCAATGGGCCAGATACTTCGGGGTTCCTGTGGTACTCCTCACAATGATTTTTAGGGCTTATGCCCAAGTACTTCGCACAGTTAAGCGGATAGACATTATTCCCAGATCCGAACCTGCAACAGAAGCGAAAAAAAATTTGGGCAGAAATTTCACCCAACGAGCCCAAGAAAGTGCTCTGATACCAGATGTGAGGACCCTGTAGCAAATAATTAATCAAAATACACGATATAGCAACAGAACTCAAAATCACTTTTATATTAATCGCAGGCCACTTCGAGGGGGCAACCTCCTTTGAGCAAGCTCAATACAAAATAACTTCACGGTGCCTTCCTTGGCCTCAACACACACTTATACACTAAAAATAGGCGCCAATACTATGGGTCAAAACCATGGGCCAATATAAACCATGGATCAACAAATACTACAGGTGCTTACAAAGCATATGCGCCCAACAACAATAACACAAACTATGGATCAACAATTACTATGGGATGACTTACAAAGCATATCCGTCCAACAACAATATACTAACACGGTAAAGAGAAGGATTGACATGGGTTCCTAACAAGAGGCTCCAAAGTACATAAGCAAAGTTCTATTTTCTGGGGGTTTTTTTAAATTGAGTTTTGTGAGTCCCCAATCCAGACCGGCCGGTTCGTCTAGTTCCGTACCCGGTTTTTAAAAAAATCTAGTTTTATGATTTTTTTTTGCTGACCAGACCGGCCAACCCTGTAAACCAGTCAGACCGACCAGTTTTTCCAGTTCCGATAAAACTGATCAGAAGTGAGGCTTGACATTGGAAAGAATTCACATTCCCCTATCATCATTGAGGAGAGATATTAACCATCCAGTCGTGCAAGTGGGAAAGCAGAAACCAAGAATCCTAATGAGAAGTGCGAGTCACTGCAATGTAATTGCAATATAGAAGAAGGGAATGATTTTCCTCAAGAACTCCACTCATTTTCCTAGCACTTGAAGATGGATGAAAAGAAGATTCAAGAGACCTTACACCTTCTCCATGAAACACATGCTTGAGTGTCACACCAGTGTTGGATAGTTGCTTCATTGGAAGATCAGTCTTCTCTTGAAGCCAAGGAGGAGATTCAAAAGGCATTGTCTACAATACAAGATAACTTCTTACAATTTATTTCTAATAGAGATAATTTGTTTGAGCTTGCTGATGTATGGCATGGAGCATCCTTGAAGGATGAAGAAGAGATTTGAAATTTCACACAAGAATTGTTGACCACCCAAGACTCCTTGAAGAGCACTCAATGTGCACTCCAAGAGTCCAAGATGGAGATAGAGCAACTTCATGATAAGTTGCAAAGATCTTACCTACCCTCCTACACACCATTCAACCATCTTTACAAGGATGATTTCATTCTCGATCATATGGAGGAATCTCATGAGATGCATTTGGTTTTGCATGTGCTTGAGGATGGTGCATACAAGCTTGATGGAAACCAAGCACTTGATATTTTCCAGTTGTTTCTTGGAGAGTGTCTCTTCTCCATGGAAGATTCAGATGATATCACTTTAAGTGGATCAACCATTGATGAAGAAGGGGCAGCCATAAGTTGGATGAATGAGTATTGCAAAAGGTTGATTCACAGTTTTACATTACACAATTCTATTTCATCCATATCAAGTGGAAATGAAAATTGGGAGAAAGGATATTCTTGGTTGGTGCCATATGAGGAGCAGGAGGCTCCCACAGGTGTTCAAGATGATTGGTTAAATGCACCATTACCTTCCTAGAAACAACATAGGAACACATTGCTTCCACTTAATGTCATTCATCCACATATGGATTGGGTGGAATATTACATGTCACACATTGAGTCTTCTTGTAGAAAAACTTATGCTTATGAGCAGTGGAAGAAAGCTAAGTAAGAAAACTGCCAAGATAAGTTGTTGAGAAGAATATCTTGCATAAGGTGGCCTCTATGGAGGAAATCAACACATTTGGATGGATTCTTACACCCTTCGACCAGTGGCGGAGAGTTGATCCATTGGAATTGTGCACATGAGAAAGAAATGAGATCTCCATATGGACCTGACAGTTGGAAGATTTGTTCATGTATGGCAGGAATGGGTAGGTACTTGTTGGAGTTATGCACCTTGGAGGGTGTACCTTTTGATTACACCATGGAATTTTCAGCAAACACATCCTACATCTTCTGTGAGCAACATGGGCATCTATGGTTGTTGGAGGATTCCTATAATTTCCTTGGGACATGGGACCCACACCTATGTCATTGCAACAACATAATTGTGAGATTCAGAGCTGGTGTGCATCAAGCACATAAATAATTTTATGTTTGGTGGGGAAGTCTCACAGATTCCCAACTTTGCATTGGGAGTTTTCACTTCTCAGTGTGGTGGTATGATTTCCACATCATGAATTTCATTTCCTATGATTATAAAATTTTGTTGTTGTTACTTATGCTTGGAAAGTGGCAGATAATACCATGGGACCCTGGAATTCTTGGGAATCAAATATTTCCAAAGAGAGTAGCAACATTGGGATCCTTACAAAGGAGGTAGTGGGATCTCATAATTCTACTCAGTTACCTTAACTCGGTTGACAATTTTGTTAAAGAAGTAGTCATTAAGGAAATGACTATGATCAAAGTGGTGCAGTAGAAACATGGTGGATAAATTTTGCAACACTCTGAAGTGCTTCTGCTTGAGGACAAGTAGACTTTGAAAGGGAGAATTGTCATGTCCCCACATTTTGACCACCAAAAGTGTTGACTATGATAGACACATAGGGGTTCCAAGTGACATCAATTACTCTATCCTAGGGAATTTTGTCAAAACATTATCTATGAGGATTATACTTAGTTTTCTTTTATTAATTAATTAATGTGCAAATAATATGTGGCATTAAGTTTTCCATGACAGGAGGGTGCAATGGGAAATCCAACTTTCCAAGGAGGAGAATTAGAAACGGTATGACAAATGCAATCTGATAGGAAAAAGGAAAATTCTAAAAGCCAAAGAAAAGTAGCCAGCCACAAAAGAGGAAACAATTTGATCAAAGGAGGGCGTAGTTTCCCTTTTGTAGTTCAGTCACAAAAGCATGAAAGCCAAGAAAAGATGTCATAAGAAAAAATAGCAACAATGGACCAAAGGAGGGTGCAGTTTCTCTTTTGGAGTTTAGTCACAAAATAGGAGAGCCAAGAAAAGTTGTCATAAGGAAAAATAGCAACTATGGTCCAAGGGAGGGTGCAGTTTCTAAATTGGATGGAAGACAATGACAGGGAAACATCTTAACGAAACCTACTTTCTAAAATTATCAAGGAGGTCGCATTCATGGTTAGGGTTTCTAAGTGGATGACTTGCTCTCACAGGTCACCTATTACCTATACCTGCTCAACAAGTCACCCATGGATCTATTTAAAAGCAACTTGAGATCCTTTACTTAGTTTGGTTAATTATTTATTTGTGTTTATGTGAAGCATAACTTCTATTGAGTGTTGTGCCTCAGACTTTTAGGAGATGTGCCCCAAATCCTTCCTTCCTAGCTCTTCTTCCTCACTTTTTGTTTCATTGCAGGTGTTTGTGAGCTATTTACAACACCATAGCTTCATATCAAACATCCATGGAATCCATTCTCTTCAGTGAAGTCGAGCTCCAATGAAGTGAAAGCTTCACCTATGCTCCCATCCATATTGATGTCATATTTGGGCCTCCTACCCATTGTTTTGAGTACAAATTTTAAGTGATCAATCCTCCAACTCTTTCTTGATGTGTAACAGCCCATAAAATCTGCTTAATATCTCTGGTATATTGCAAGCATTATTTCCAATAAGCTTACATGTCAAGTTTCCCATGAATAAGCTTTAATTTGGCCATAGATGAGGGATTTGAGCAATTTAATGCAAGTAGAATATAGTAATGGACATGAGAAGGTGTCTGAATGTTTTAATATGTGAAATGAAGATGCATTGATCTCTGTTAAATTCCATTATCAGTTCTGATAACTTCTGAGACGAAATACATGCACTTTTGTACACCTATGCTAGATGGCTAGTCAAAATTTAATAGTTTCACGGTTTTATTAATTCAGATAATTTTGTGCATCCATTTTTTATTCTGTAATTTTATGTGGCTTTTGGAATAACCCCAATACCCATCCAAACCTTAATACTGAAATTTAGATGGATTCGTACACTGTTTGGGCAGCCTCCACTACGTAGAGCCTCCCCAAGCCAAAACTGCCAATTTTCCCCAAATCATCCCAAACAACCTCTGATCACTTCAGATCTATCCTTTAATGTCTAAAACCTTAATTAATCCATTTTATCATTCAGACCACACATCTAAACATTACCCCTAACCCATGGTTAATTAGACAAGAGAAAAGTGCTTCCTAGTTTCATGGTTATGTGACCTGGAAGCATGGGAGTAAGTTTCAACATAGCTGAATCTGAAACCTAAATGGTCCCTGATCTAAATGTGTTAGGGAAGACACTCTATAAGTCCTAAATTAGCTCCTCAATTTCTCCCATCATCCGCTACCTTGTGTATTCATTTCTCAGCAAAAATACCCCTATTTTCCTAGTTCAAATTTGACTGATTGAGTGCACAAGTTTTATATCAGAATTTTACATTCAATTTGCAGCAAGTTAGTGTTCTGATCTGTACATCAGATCTTGGAACATTACATTGTTATAGTCCAGATAAGGGATAAGGGGTCATATACTTATAGAACACACTGATACTAATGTGATTCATAACTTTTTGCTTGTTATGTATTCTTCATATAAAATATTGATGTTACTGTAAATGTCAAAGGTTTAATAGTTGTGTTGAATATAATGGAGTTAGTTCATGTGATAACAAGCTATTTAATTACTATGAATATGCTATACATATAGGTTTAACTCTTATGATCTCACTATAACAAGTAAGCTTACATTCAACTTTCAATGGAATCGCAAGCTCTAAGGTCAATTACTGGTTGGATAGGTTACTTGTGTTCAACTTTTACCATATATATTGCCTCTATAAAGTGCGTACATGTTATGATACTATAATGTTAATTAGGGATAAGTGATTTCCTATTGTGTGAATCAGAAAAAAGTACTAGTGTGATAAATCACTTAGTAGAGAAAGGATAGCTAGT
Organism: Pseudotsuga menziesii; assembly: GCA_001517045.1. NCBI lineage: Eukaryota > Viridiplantae > Streptophyta > Pinopsida > Pinales > Pinaceae > Pseudotsuga > Pseudotsuga menziesii. The sequence continues at coordinate 134,032 of LPNX010160826.1, read as the reverse complement.
AAGCAACTTACATAAGCTAACAATAAAGGGATAGTCATACTATATCAATGGCAATCAAAGCTAAGAGTAAAGCATAGTTATATAAGAAATTATGTATTCTTAGTTTGTACTAGTACTGATCTCACTCTATGTGGTCATGTACAACCTCTTAATATTGCTAGCTTTTGTTATCATAGTATTTAGATTATAATAAGTTATGCATTTGCTAGTTACCTTCTTAGATTATGGTAATGATTATAGTTGAACGGAGTGTGGTATCAAGCCTATCAACGTAATCAAAGGTCATACTAGTACTTACGCTTAATGATTATGCAAACACTTTAGTTGCACCTTCTTCATTCCGCTCAAGTGGGTTGGTATTGGGTTCCCTATATAAACTATGGGCAAACATCGATCCATTAAAATAGTAGGAAGCCCCATTATAGAGGAGGGGTTTTCTCAAAGAAAAGTGAGAGAATCTTGTTGGCCAGTGGTCAGATGCACATTTTGGCCTATTAAATATTAAAGAAGAAATAATAAAAGATGAAAAACACAAGTGGGAATATCGATTTCCTTCTCATTATTAAGAAACAACATATATAGGACTATATAATAGCAAAACCATTGGTGAATACGATAGGTCAGAAAATACTATGGGTAACTAACTAACCAACTAATTAATGCACTATTGACCATAGTGGACGGGTGAGATTATAATTCTTAACACACCCCCTTAATATCAACTGGGACAATATTCTCAACATGGTCAATTTGAAAGAGTGCCTACTGATCTATGTCTTAGATAGGCTTGCATTTCATTCAAAAACTTTAGCTTTACTTTCTTCCTTAATGTGTACTTAGACTGCTTCTTCTTTGTCTTTTGGATCTTTATTCTAAATAGGTGTTCTTTAGCGTCTTCTTTAGCTTCTGGAACATAGTGCAATTCTTCTTCTTCTATTTGAATATGTCTTTCCTTGTTGTCCTCTTTACCTACACACTGAAAATTTTTGTTAGAAAAGATATGAATATATTTCAGCTCTTCCTAGAGAGCATTCACATCTTCTTGTTCCTCATCAATGACAGTTACTTTATCATTCTCATTAACTTATTCATTTACTTGTAGCCATTGTGCAACCTTTAGTACTTCTTCAAAAAATGTGGGTTGACAGGAAAACAGAGCATACAGTAGATGCTCATCAATAACAAGATTTTGTTCATAGATCTCCCTCAAGCTTCTAGTTTTCTGGTTTTGGGGTGGACTGTCTATTGGTGTTTCTTCTATGCTGCTACAAACCGTCTATTGCTCATTCTCAGCAACTATTGTAGCTTCTATGCTGCTATCAACTATCTCTTTCTCAAAGAGACTATCACTCACATCAATGAGTACTACTACATTGACAGGTTTGTTTTCATTTTCAAACATAACATGATCAACATTGGATTCTTCATAAACAGAGTCTTCTGGACTGTCTTCCTCTTCATTAAACACTTCTTTCAGTATATTCCATGCTCTTTTTGGAGTATAAGCTTCTACAATGTAATGAAAAATGGAATAATCTATACTATCTTGTATGAGACTTAAGGCAACAACTTGTATTTTGTCTTTATGCAACTCTGACAAAGCTTTAAATTCTTCTAGATCAATAGGATCCTCTTCAACTACGAAATTATACAAATCCTGTGACCTTAACAAATTACTTATCTTTAATGCCCAATGAGCATAATTGTCTCCATCAAATATTTTCCATAATCCTTCTAGTGTTAAGAGATTTTTTACCTCTTTCATATCTTCTAGGAGCTCCATCATCTTCAATATTTGATTTTCTCCAATATGATCTATGTGTGCTTTCCACTTTATGAAAAGAATTACCCAAAAACAAAAAGAATGGATCAGGTCATATGCTTTGATACCATGTTAGAGATTAAAGAAGAAACAATAAAAGACAAAAAACACAAGTGGACATATTGATTGCCTTCTCATTATTAAGCAACAACATATATAGGACTACATAATAGCAAAACCATGGGTGAATACCATAGGTCAGAAAATACTATGGGTCACTAACTAACTAACTAATTAATGATGCATTTGACCAGGGAGATTACATTCTTCGACATGATCGGCATAGTTCACTTGCAACAAACTCTAGATCGAGCGGGAACTATGAATATAAGGGTTTCAGTGTTACTAAGAACAATAAGGTGTATAATCAAAATGCAATAGTTGGGCTCAATCAATGTAAACCGTTAAGTTTAATAAATGGGTTAACTACCCAAAATTCGGCCCATTAAGGGCCTCAATACCCCAAACAGTGAGCTGGCATGTGGCCACTAGTAAAGATTATCCATAAAATATGACTCAACACCACCCCTTAAGTTGAACAAGGGATGAAAAATACAACACTACATTCATAGATTATCATAGGCAAACACTAATGGTTATCTTATACAACCATCGTATCTCTGGTTAAAGCTCATGAACAAGGTGGTATCATAAACATAGCTAGATTTGATTAGGTAAATAAATCAGATCGAAGTGATCATACCAGTCCAGTATTGTGATTCCATTAGTATTGGTAATGAGTTCCATGTAATATTATACCCTTTCTGTTATTAATCTAGCTTATTGATTACAGGAATAACGTAATGCTACAATCTATGCTATGTATTAATGACTAGTTATGCTATGTAAATACTCATATATGGTGATACTCGATAACATTGTAGTTAATTCACGTGATAATTAGGGGAATCTTACTAACCATCATAACAAGGAAGTTCCATAATGATTCCATTCTAATCTAGTACAGGAATAAGATCGATGCATGTTAGTTAGACATATAAGCTTACCATAAGTAACAATGTAATACCTTTCATCATGTTCATCAAAAGTATTGGTTATAGTTATAGGATTACTTACATTACACTCTTCTACCTAATTACTCGTGATCATGTTGTATTCAAAGCTGCTTAAAACGATTAGAACCAAGTAAGACTATTAGGGTAAATACATGAAAGAACTTAGTCATAGTACAACATACAATACTATAAAGATATACCATATGTCCCATAGTTCGTACTTAAAGGGATATAGAGCTTAATATGACCTTGATTACATTGCTTACTTATTTAAGCTTTTACTACTTGTATTCCTATATAAGTTATTATGCTTATACACCAATCAGAACTAGTATGATGTTGGTTGTTCTACAATAGTTGTAAGGGTAAGAGTTGAACGTATGCAGTTATTACTAGTATTCAGAACACTAATGATAAGTGTTAATATTTGTTTTTTATTAGTATAAAGTGTCACTGCTTAAACGTGGAGCTCTATGTATCATTTATTCATTACTATGACGTGTGTAATCAATTATCCCTAATTCCTGGGAGCTTACTACTACCAAGTGTATTCAATATTTTACAATATTGCAATCCCCATAATAGAACACAACTTATTGCACTCATTACTACTATAAGGTGCTCATCATAGTGGAAAAAATCGGTATCGGTAAAAAAATGGGCGAGGGTCCAAAAAACATCTTGTGGGCAACATCGGCAAACTACAACAAGTATTAAAAATGCAAAATGTGTACTTTAATAGGGTCAAAATTTGCTTACCTATTTTTCCCCTATTTGCCGATTTTTTCTCCTATTTGTAGATTTTTTCCGATTTTACCCGATCTATTCCCGATTTTTCTTGATTTTTTCTCAACTTTTCCTGATTTTTTCAGATGTCGAATTTTTTGAAAAATCATGATTTTTTCAGGTCAAAAAATCGGCAGCAAAAAAATCACGATTTTTCAGAATGTCATCGATTTTTAGGGATATCACCAATTTTTCGACGATTTTTTCCACTATTATACTCATGCAAAACCATAATGTAAGCTTACTAGTTATATTTGTAATCAATAAGACTGTAATAAGTTATAACACATGAGATTTAATTCTCCATGTCTGTGCTAAAATTCTATGATCTATTTGGTACAATAAGATATCACCTTTTATATGGTACTTATCACCAAATAAAGTACAATATTCAACAACCATAATGAGTAATAACTAATGAATAATACCAGTTTCAATTACTTTTCACTTTATGGAAATACTAGAACACTTTCGATTACTAAGGAGTTCCAATGACCAAGTATAGTGATTCCATAAAAATAGCTATATGATTAGTTATAGTAATAGGTATCATTGATGTAACAAATTAATTTAGAGAAACAACTCATGTAACAAGTTGATAATCGCATGGAGATCAAGCTTCTGTGTAATGTAAAAACCTAATGACTAAACTAAGCTTAGATATGTAACTACACTAGCTTATAAGAGATAAGCATTGTTAAAGCGCCATGACAATGTAAATCCATATCCTATCTATGTGGTTATGATGGTACAATGATTTAGACGTATTCAATGAGATTTTTTATGTTCCGTGCTTAGTTTGTTCATGTTAACCAAGCTCAATTGTTCATTGATTATGTAACACTCTATCAATTATGGAACCATGTTATAAGCATAACAACAGCTTATCAATAGTTGGATTCCATAGTATTACTTGCGTTCACATTATGCTCAATCTTACAAGTATCAACACATAAGCAGTAATAGTTATCATGCTTACAAAGAGCTTAGTTATGTAATAATTACGATATTGAAACAAGAGACTTGCATAAGTATAGTAAGTTGATTACATCTCGTACTAGCTAATACAATGGTAATTATATACCAATAGTAGTATCACTTAATCTCTATCACAACTTCTATTATACTAATCATGTTTACAAAGAGCTTAGTTGTGTAATCGATATTGAAACAAGAAACTTGCATAAGTATAGTAAGTTGATTACATCTCATACTAGCTAATACAATGGTAATTATATACCAATAGTAGTATCACTTAATCTCTATCACAACTTATATTATACTAATCATGTATCAATACCATGGATGTGTAAAGGTAGATCACAACTTACCTTAGACTGACCATAGCTATAATGCATACTCATTGTTCTTGTTAAATCTTTTTAAGATCTCTATATTAGTGTAAACATTACAGAGATATGGCACTCATTACCTTATAGTAAATCTATAGGAATAAAGCATGGAAAAAATTATAGAAACATAGGTTGTAATTATTATTATTTTTATCCTATATGCTCATATTGTATGTATTGTAGTATCCCTAATTATGGGTACTCTATTACTGGTAAAGCATAACGGGGAAGTCTAAGCATATTGAATACATGATACAATTACTATAGTGTATCGTGTTTGTTTGTTTCTATCATTACACCCTAATCACCTTAGCTAGGGTCATAACATTGTGCTTATTCTATAATCAAACATCATGCAACAAGGTGCTTGGACATAATAGCTTATGGAAACATGTATGTATTACTTCTACAATACCATGTAGCTTATCCATGGTAATCATAAAGCTTATATTAGCTCATTATTCCATGTGTGATGATTACTATGAATACTCTTGATTCCTTTCATAATCAATGAAAGGGTTAGGTTATAAACTTCACTCAATACGTATGCTTATGTGATTAAGCTGGTCTTACTTCTCTACCCTGATCAGTAATCATAGAAGCTTGATTCCCATTACTGAATAGATATCACTCGTATTGAATAGGTAAACATAGTATATCACCATATGTTGTTCAAGCTTGACTCCATATTAGGTATAGGTCTCACTTAGATTGATAGGAAAACGTAAACATGAAGATAATGCTTATTGAACATATACATTCCAGCACTTGTATTCTACAGGTAGATCACTAAGAATTATTGTTTTACCATAATAATTACCCAAATAACTATCTCATATGTAAGTGATTATAGGAATAGCGTACATCATTGAACTAAGGTGTAAGCATCATGATTCCTAACATTCCAGTGATTACGATATCATACCAGTTGATTACCTATATTACGGTATAGATATAAGTAACTATCATGTGATCTACTAGCATATTGAATGGTTTAACTCTAGCTTACTTGCTAGTATATTAGGTATGTACTGATATGTAGAATATACCAGTATTCCTTATCAATCTTGTTCATTATATGTAACACATCATGTATCTGTTGTGATTATTTATGGTAAATACGTACCATTAATATGAGAAACCATGTTAATTAGGGGCAATGGTCTCTACTATGACTAAGCTCAACTATTCTTGGGATCAACTTAGAGTAATGGGAATAATAGTATTCTCAGTAATATGAACACTGGTTATTTGTATAGCTCGTATAAGTACTGATATAAAGTGTAATAGAGTAATGAACAAGCTCTATCAATGTAATAGCTACTACTGTTTTTACCTAATATAATGAAATGTGTGTACTACTTATTACTGATAAGCTAGTATACTATCATGTTTTACCAGTATGTTCATATTAGTATAAGTAATGGAATTGATAATACCTGTATGAGCTCAACACGGTAATGGAATGAACACTAATCTCGATTAAGCATTAAGTTGTCAGTATTACAAGCACCCATTATAACACTTGTAATAATTATGGTAATGCTTAAATCCTTAAATCAAGCAAAGTAGTACTAAGTTGTTCTTGTGTTCTATGATTGATAGTAATGGTTGTAATATAGGTATCAACAAGAGTAAGTTCAACATAAGTTGTAATCACTGCTAATACGGTAGAGAGTAATATAAACATGTACTTCTTATGATCCTTACTATCTCTAAAGGTCTATGTGTCTGATTACGCTCTATGTTAAACACAATGGGTTTTGCTTAACTATTACATCAAGCTGTGTGATCTGAATCTGTGTTGTTATGGTAATACTAGTAACTTGTGCACAAAGCAGAACATGTTAGTTACAGATAAGATTACAAAGCTGGTAATAATATAAGGGTAATGCTTATAAGATATGTGTAAGTTGTATCTTAATGCTTAAACTGAGCAGAAGGTAATTAACATTGACATATATGGTAAGTGATTCCATAATATAGTCATATAGATTATCCCTGTAGTTGGCATGGTTCTACTTGGTTACTCGGGTTAGATATAGCATTGTAATTACTAATAGCATTGGTTTTAATTGAACACACTTACTTATCCTTATACTGTTAATATTTAACATCATAAACATATGGCATTCATACTTTAACTAATCATGAGCTGTGTGATTACTGGATACTCTTTCTAAGTTGGCTATTCCCATTGTTATAAGTATTGATACTAGCTCTATCTTATTCAATCGGTACAACCAGTGTAACTCGTATTAGGTTATTTTACCCTTATTAATGGAGTTCATACTAGTGATCTAAGTCTAACCAAGGTGAGCTTGTTCACCTTTTACTGGTCTTGAAACTCATGTTGTTCTATAATCGCATTTATGTATCTTACCCATTCATATTACTGTTCATTAGATATGTCATTGTGAGTAGCTTTCTATTTGCTTCCCTATTCTTCCCTCAAATATTATACAGTAAACCTTAGTTAAGTAAGTGTACTATATTTAATTCCAAATTCTACCTCCTAACTGACTGAGCTCTGTGTCAAGATGAAAGGTAAACCCTGGGGAATGAATGAAAGGAAATAAAATCCCTTTCTGTTTTCACCCGACTGGTAAGAGAGCATTCATTCGGTCGACAATATAACTGTACAAGCAAATTCAGAATTACAAAGGTATTACCAGAGCTACACTGAAGTTGTTTTATTTAATTCTCTTTTCTCAGTGTAGGCATGCAAACAAACACCCACCAACCACCCAACCAAGAATCTTCCACTAAACAAGCAGTTAAAGGAAATCCTGGTGGAAAATCACATAATATCAAGTGAATGTAGTGTCACCATGGCAAGTAGAGAGAGTTTGGTGGAATCCCCAGCCACACTTTCTTCTCTTGTAAATTCATACTACATTTTCTTCTTTTTTAGAAAGTCACCAATCACGCACTAACCACATAAAACCAAGGTCTGTGGTCCTCCTATAAAAATAAAAAAAATCTTGTACAACCAGTTGTATTTTAAAGAAAAGTCTTGGAACGAGTACCTCTATTATATATATCTACCTATCTCAAACTTTGCGAATGAGCTACGAGATTCTTTTTTTTAAATGGTTGGTTCTGATAAACCCTCTCGTTTTTAACTAAGGGGAAGAAATGAGGAATATAAATTGACGGAAAAGTATGCCATGTCTCCAATTAAATACTTTTCAAATAAGATTACTTGTAAATAATGTTTCACTAACTTACTAGTTTCCTAAGTTGAGATGGAGACATAATTTTTGTAATAAAGGGATATGGGACCCAAAATAACTTTAGTTTATCATATCCACATTTAAATGGGTCACATAAATGATAAATGCTAAGAAAATAAGGTGGCATGGATTCATAGAGACACTTACAATCTTGTGGAGCCTTTGGGTGACTAGATTCCCCGCACACTTGGCATGATCTTCATCCAAATTCGAACACATGGGTAATGTAACATTATTGGATGGTGATGTGGTGTCAAATATCATATAATGAGCCACGGAATTTGAATTGGTAAAGGAGAGTAACTCCCATGGAAGAGTAAGAGACTAGAAGACAATGTGTTCCACTTGGAAGAAGATTCCATCCACTCTATGACAACAAATGATGGAAGACTCTATGACAAGTATGACAACTACAGACCTGATTGCTGACATATGACAAATCTGAAATGAAAAGGCTAAAAATAGCCATCAAGAGGTCAAATTTGGGAGTTAGAGGCAGCCATTCGAATTGGAGAAAGAATTGGAGCATGAAGAGGAATACAAGTGTCATATGAGTTACTAATCCACTAAGATGACTTGGAGGAAGCCCATGGAGGAAAATTTGACCTTAGGTGGCTTCATGAAGTTAATAAAAAGATTTCATGATGAAGGATAAGAGATTTTGATTATTTGTTAATAGGCCCTTGGCATTTTGGAGAGCTTTTGTTTGTCCATTACACAGTGAGTGTTCACTCTCCTTTATTGTGAATCAATTTAGAGGGAGTTGGACATTTCCCCAAGAATAGTAATCGAAGGAATACTGGTGTTCAAAATTCAACATGGCTGAGAGCTCTGTCCAAACAACATCTCAAAATGAGAACTGTGGTCTGAGACTAACTGTTGGGGGACACCGAAATGAGTGATGACGTGGTTAAAAAACAACTATGTCGTTGCTCTGACATACTCAGCAGCAACTACGATCCTCCTCATAAGAGAGATTGACTCTGTAGGATCCCTGTAGCATGCGGCAATCAAGTCATCGTCAAGGTACTGCCACCCGTCGTCAGTGAGTCCCTCTAGTAAGTGCTCCACATATAACTGTAGTGACTCTAGTGTAGCACTCCAGGATCTCTTATGTCCATCAGCAGGTGGATCTAAACCCTCCACCCTACCCCTGCGTCTCTTGTATCATGCTGGAGGCCGTGGCCCCACATCTACACATGCAAACAGTATGTGATTGGTATCGATCACACACATGATCTGGCTACCACTAAGCTAGTAAACTATATATTAATGTAACCACAAAAGCATCATGTATACATACTGTCATGTCCCCAGACCTACCCTGGAGGTCAAGGCATCTCTAGGTCTCCTTGATAATCCATCCCAACATATGGATAGTCCTCTATGAGGATTGGCAGGTGCCACCACTGTGAAAATAGCTCCCAGGTGAATAATCAGCCCACCAAACCACCTCCCTTTCGAATCATCATCTTGCACCACCTCATCATCCGAGGCTCATGAGGTCCCCCCTCACGCACCGCTAGATGCAGTCGCAGAGTAGGCAGCTGCTCAAAGAAGAATGAGCACAAGAATGTGAGGAAACAAAAATCCCCTCCCACCGAGCTAGCACGGTTCAAGCCACGTCGAACCGCAGTCAAGTACATCTGGGCCCACCCATAGTAGGTGCCCCTCAGCATGCTCTCCACCATCAGAAGATGACCACCTGATATCTTGTGTGGTCTAGTCAATTTTACTATATGCAGCACCATCGTTGCCACTGCTCGAGTCTGTATACTCTCGATGTTGCACACTAGTATGTATGACTTGTGAACGTATGTGGAGGCATAGAAATTCCTCTAGAAAAGGTCATCCATCGACACCCCCCTTGGGAGCTTCGACGTTGTGTCACCAATCACCCCCAGTACCGGGAGGTCTGTCAAAAAGTATACATCGTGGAGGGTGATCTCCAACTGCTCACCCAAGATCATGAATCACTCTGCCTCCCAGTCCCAGTAGCTCACAATCTTGTCCAGCAACACCCTTTTTCAATGCATCAACAAGATCTAGAAGAATTTCCACAGCCCACATTGAGTGAGTGTATCCTATATCGCCGGATCATCATTTACCTCCCCTCGAAGGTCCCCAATATCTCTCTCTCGCCATGTGACTCGAGGCATCCTGCACAAACACATAGTCCCTGTCAAACTCAGTCATGCACAAACCCTCATTCAGGGCTAGTTCGCACATGTTTGACCATTTTGTGCAACCCAAGTCGCTCAAAAAGGATGAACAAGTGTGATTGGGTCGCTCTTATTCGCTAAACAGGTGCGAACTGGGTCACGCCTGTCTCCCTGGTAGGTGCAACCGGGCTACGCCTATATTCCCAATAAGTACAACCTAGGTCACTCATTTTCCCATGAAAATACCGACCCAACCCCGAGAACCCTTCGACCTCAACTAAGGCCCCCAAAGTGAGCAAAACCAAAAACTAATCCACTAAAAAAGACAGGTTTGATGAGAGCTCTTACCTGCAAGTCACAGATCATAAAACCGTTGATCCAATCAGAAGAAATCAACAATTTTGTTATGGGACCCTCCACTCCAACTCACCATTGCACAATGAAAATCACAAGTGTCATGTGGTCCCCCCTTGTTTATAGGCCTCCATTTGGTCTAGTTTTTCTTTTGTGCACCACAAAGTCATTTGGCGTTCGTTTTTTACGTCATTCGTACCACCGGGTTTAGTTTTCTTCCCTTTGTCTTTTAACGAGACCCTTCTCTCTTGCTTTCTTGGTGATTTTTTGGGCCATTCCCTAGAGTCACCTCGATTTGCATGCCACCACACGAACCAAACCTTGTATGTATTGGCATGTTCATGAGCCATCCGCTCCATCCATACTGCACAGTTGGCCTTATTTTACTTCCATTTATCGTCCCGCAAGGAGGCACCATCAGTGTTCCACTATTATTCCTATAAGCCATGTTCACAACATAACCTCTTTTCATACATCGAACACTTTCTCCTTGCTTGACTAACCATTACGGATATTTTGTTAAACTCTTTTCTGACTCCTAAAAGAATGAAAATATTGTCGAGCATGCTTTCATTCTTTCATGCTTGTTAAAGTATTTGAAAGGGAGTCTATGTGGCCTCATTTATATCCTTTTTCGGACTACGTAGACTATTAAAAGAAAATGATCACCCTAGCACCTTCTAGCTAGGAACGTTTCCCTTTGTATCATATTATGCTTTCTAGGATATTAGGACCGTAACTTACAAAAAATCTCATTATGGGTTGTCTTTAATGTTTTTTCCAACCCTCTCATCAAGAAAATATTTCCAAGCAAATTTGGTTTCGTTCATGCTCGTAAAAGTATTTGAATGATTGTCTAGTCAGTATACGATTAACCTTTTCTAACCTAGTTGTACTACCTACGGTAAAGAAGTCTCTCTTCCTCTATGGTTGGGAGAGCTCACCTTTGTACATTTTTATCATTTTTCAGGCTTAGGAGACTACCATACGAAAAAGAGACCACACTGGAGTTTTCTTCATATTTTCAGACCCTCTAGAAATGAAAACACCATCAAGCATTTACTGTCATGGGCTCGACAAAAATCCACGAGATAGTATCATATTGAGCATAATTCTATCCCTTCTTTGTGCTCCTTAAACTATGAATAAGGCCCAAATAGTGCCTCTAGTCGCCACCACATATGATCTCACATTATGGCATCTTACCCCATTGGGTATCCTTTTTTTAGAGTACTCTACGATGAGTCTCCCTTGGATCCCCTAGATATCACTAGTTCAATTATCCCCCCAGTATTTTCCATTGCAGCTATCTCCCTGGTTTCACAGCTATGATCCCTTTCCCATGAGATAGTTTCATTTTTTTCCAGGTCAGCCTTGCAGTCATAATGTAAACAAAGGAAGTTTGAGTCCCCCATACGCCCCTCCGCCTGTTCCTCATTCAATGTCTCAGTCCCCTAACTGTTCCATATCTTTTTTTACCTCCAAAAATTTGGATGCTTTTAGATACCTAATAAACCTAGATTAAGCTGAATATATGCTAACTAATAGTAGGTAACAATACTTTACTTCAAGAGTTTGTAAACCTTCTTTTAGAGATAAATAACAAAAAGGAGCAAAACCATTTATCTGTATATAGCAGATTGAGCCTGCTTTGAAGAATAGATCTCCATGATCCCACCGGGATAAATAAATCAACAACAACGAATGCCCGACTTCTTTAGGTGATGAATAAACCTAATTCGCATGTTCGACTTCGTGCAAAAAAGGAATAATCTAAACATTACATTATTTTGATGGCCAAAATTTTATTGAAATTGTTGGAAGTGTCGTTTTTGAAATTTTTGGAAATGTCATTTAGATTGTTAAAATTGTATAATTGAAATGTCTAAGAAAAATTGATATCTGAAAAGTTAACTAAAATATATTGAAGTTATATTACAATCAAAATTTTAACAATGAAAATCCAATTCTATTAAAGTTGCTGAAAAAATGCAAATATTTTAACCATCAACTTACTCCATTATTATATTCCAGGTAAAGCTTCAAGGTTGGAAGTTCAAAATAAATGGGTGTATATTCATTGACAAGACAACACTATGATAGACACAAATGATAGAGAAAGCAAATAACATTAAGAAATAAGGATTTAAATCTAAATGTATGTACACAGACAAAAAATAGGAAATAGGGATTTAACCCTGAATGTATCTACATAAGAATTACCAGAATTGAACTCTGGACTTCAAGTTGGCACAGTTACCGAAATATATGAGCAATTTACGCTCGATTGCTGGTTTTGGCTCTTAGGAAAATCAATCATAAGGAGATTTAAAAGAAAAAATATAATATCATTTTAGATACAGGAAATACTGACACAACAATAGAGTGGAAAGAAAACACACAAAAAAAATGAATGTGAATGATCTACATCTTCCAAAATCGAATTAGTATAAAGTGCGGAATACCAAAGCAAAACTGAGAAAGAAACATTACATCCTTGGAGTATTCTGGAAAGAAAACACAAAAAAATACAATGAGAATTAGAATGGTCTATATCTACCAAAATTGAATAAGTATAAAATGTGGAATACCAAAGCAGCCAAACTGAGAAAGAAACGTAAATCCTTGGACTATTGATTAAATAAACAGAACAATTGCAAAAACTTGGATTTATACCACTGTGTTTAAGCACCAAAAAAACAAGAAGTCATAAATACCTGTAAACAAGGGCAGTGAATGAAGCCATGGGCTGTGCATCCCAAAAAACATTAATTTCTCTCGTCCTTCCATCGATTCGGCTTCAAGGGAAAATTTGCAACATTCACAAAGAGATCGAGGATTGATTTATGTTCGCACTCAGGTAAGACAAAGGATGTTATAAAGCCGTGGGAATGTTTGTTTGGTAGCTTTTTTGGATGTAAAAAAGCCAGAACGAGTACCGATGGATCAACGTATGCTCTCAGTTTGCAAACCGACGGTGATGATTCGTCGATAGGTGACTTTAATCAAATTTGTTATCGTGTTATTTTAATCGTTATCATGTTATCTTAATACTTGATTATGGATGTACTGTTCTTTTAATATTTGATTAAGGATGGATAGCGGAAATCCAATCAAATGGCATATATATCTTAAAATTTTATCATCCGCCATGTATAAACCCAAAGTTTCAAGTGATTCATGATTTTAATCAACATTGCCATTGCGTTGTTGCCTTATTTTAATCCTTGATAAATATGGATGGCTAAAATCCAATCAAATGACATTTACCTTAACAAAATTCATCATCTATACCGCCATATATAGAGCTAAAGTTTCAAGAAATTCATCTGTCATCCATACTGCCATATATAGTCCTAAAGTTTCAATAAATTCATCTTGCCAAGAAACATATCAAGCCATCAAATGATGCACGATTTTACTTATCATTTTATGTAATGCACATAAAAAAATGAAACATTGAGCAAGGGAAATGCTCAAATCACACATTAAGCATGGGAGGAACTCATATGATCTTCCATCATTGTTCAAAATATATGATTTTTTTTAAATAATCAATTAAAAGCATAACAATGTTTGTTTATCAGTTGTGTTGTGCTTATAATAGTATTATGCACTTGAAACAAAAGACTTATTATAATTAAATTATTTTACAAAGAATGGTTTCTCCTTTATGAATTTCTCTCATATTTACCATTATTTTCCTTTTCCATTGGAAGTTGGTGCTTTATTTGACCCATCAAATCACTCATTTTTTTAAGGAGAAAAAAGACAGTTCTAACTTTTATAAAACTGTGTCTTAATAAAATGACACTAATTAGTTACAAAATGTAATTAGGTCTATAGTATCTTAAATACCAAATCCATCAAAAACTACAAGTATCAAAAGAAATTGATATCAGATCATAACATCATTCTCTGCCTATCTATCCTCAATACTAGGCTTCAATGAAAGTAAGGCTAAAATTCATAAGTATCATGAAGACAATAAAAATGCTAGTAAACTAAAGAACCAGAGTTCAGAAGTCTATCTCCCAAAAACTCTTCCCAAAAAATTATGTCGGTCCCAATACCCATGGCCTTCTTAGAAAGATCATCAGCTTCCATATTAAATTCCCTGAATATATGTTGAAACTGCAAATATCTGAACTGAGCCTTAAGAGCTCTAACCCAATCCATCCAATGGTCAAGATTCATAACGTGAATATGATGTATATCGAGAGCCCAATCAATGATCACTTTGGAATCCCCCAAGATCCGGAGGTCAGTGATCATCCTCTGCATGGCGAAGTAAAGGAGACCCCGTAGAGCAAGAAGTTCGGCCTTAGTATTTGACCCCCTGCCAGCATCCGTTCATAGCTTAAAGGATGAATAGTTAGCTAACAATAAGTACATACCAGCCCCACACTATCCATCTTTGGCTGCCCCATAAAAATATCCCACATTCCCAGCCTGGATAACTGGATGAGATTTCACTATTCTGCATGTCTGGCTACGAGTGCTCTGTTCAGGATAGAATGGGGAGGAGTAGATCCTGGAAAGAGTGGAGTGATAAGACACCGGGATATCTTGAAAAATACAATCATTTCTCGAGTTCAATATTTCCCATAACAATAGACAGAGTATCTCAAATGGCATGTCAAGACTCTTAACCCAGAATGTAAATGTCTCCACCAATGGCCTAGTGTCCCACTGCCAAGTTTTCTTTAGGCTAGAACATAAGCTACCACCCAGTTGTTGGAAAAAGGGGAAAGAACCATAAATGTGTTCTGCATATTCGGATTTGAGCTAACAGAGTACGCATATTCCAGGACCACAGTATCCTCGAGATTGGAGAGAGTCCCATGTCAGTATTTTCCGATTTATAGCAAGCCAACAGAAAAACTTGACCTTGCCAAGGATCTTTAATTTCCATAACCCAGACTACCACTAGCATCAAATAGGTTCTTCTACTGCTTTTAAGAAATACAAATAGGCCAAATTTGCTTAAGCTATCCCAGTTTGCTTGTTTACTTCCCAGATAATCATATCCCGATCAGAATTAAGAGTAAAATCTGCATTATATAATGAGTCCACAAAAGCATTCCATTCCTAGACCAAATCCAAGGGGAGCCAAGATCAGTCGAAGACAACTAGTAAGGCAAGTGTATATTCTTAGTGACATATATACTATGTAGAGTCACTAGATGCTTCTCATGAAACTAGTCCAGCATCCAGTTGGAGAGATAGGGCCGATCGATACCCACCAACGGGTCGATGCCAATATAGATGCAGTTCCCCCTTCCCCCTTTCCAGCTAAGGTCCTGATTGATGTGAGATAAGCTATTTAGGAAACTTCTCCAGAGAAATGAATAAGAAGAAATTTTGTGTTTATCTCTGCAAAGCCAGAGTTCGAGAAGAAACCTGAGCATGTATTTTGACTTAATGATGCTCCCCCACAGACATGTATCATTTAGTGTCTACCACATACTCTTAGCCACCAGTGCTAAATTAAAAAAATTCAGGTGCTTTATACCCCACCCCCCCCCCAACTATTTGGGACGAGATAAACTATATCAACTAGCCAAATGAATTTTTTTACAGTTCAAAGCTCCTGTCCATAAAAAATGGAACATAATCTTACGAAGATGCTTTATAATATGTACCGGAACAATAAATAATGAGAACCAGTACACAGGTATTTCCTGGAGCACCGATGTTACCAGAGTAACCCTACCACTAATAGAGAGCCACCTCGGAACCCATCAGTTCACTTTTGACTGAAATTTTTTAATAAGCCATTGCTAGTCAAGCACCCGGTAACCATTTGGCTTGAGCTGAAAACCTAGATAGGAAAAACCTTCCTCAAGAGACCTGCAAACAATCAAAAATTTATAGAGTATCATACTTAATATATCCTGAGGAACACTGCTTACTCCAAATTTCGACTTCCGAGGGTTGATGTTCATCACCAAAACCCCACAAAAGAGATCAATTAATGATTTATAGTGCAGCCACTCCAGAAGGTTTCCATTTCCATAAATTAGAACAT
The DNA here is from genome assembly GCA_001517045.1 of Pseudotsuga menziesii. Classification (NCBI taxonomy): domain Eukaryota; kingdom Viridiplantae; phylum Streptophyta; class Pinopsida; order Pinales; family Pinaceae; genus Pseudotsuga; species Pseudotsuga menziesii. The sequence continues at coordinate 117,273 of LPNX010160826.1, read as the reverse complement.
CATCTACAAAAAGGTATGGGAAAGAGTTATAGAACCTGTGACTTTGATACCAACATTTTTCCTTTCTCTCTTCTCTTGATTGATGAGAAGACTCAGCCCTTCAATAATAAGTAGAAACAAGTAAGGAGACAGTGGGCATCCCTAGCAGATGCCCCAAGATCCATGGAGAAAAGAGCTAGGAGATCCATTAACCAGCACTGCAAAAGATGCATTGGTCACATAGGCCATGGTCCATCAAACAACACAAAAGGGAATACCAATTTGCAGTAGAATTAACCGAAGCATAGTCCAATTTACCTTATCATAGGCCTTTTCCAGGTCTAGCTTGAGGATGATGGCTGGAGATCTCTGAGACTTGATAGAATGTATGGTTTCTTAGGCTATCCCAACTACATCAAGGATCTGCCTATTTGGAAAAAAACCAAACTATTCAGGGGCGATGCATTTACCCAAAGTAGGCTTCAGTCGCTCTTTGATGGTATTAGTAATCAATTTGTAGAATAGGTTAACATAGAGCAATTGGCCTATAATTGGAAAAGGTCGTTGACTTATCGACTTTAGGGATCAAGGTGAGGTAAGTTATATTCAGCTCTTCTGAAATCATACCTGAACTTCGAGATTCTTCTATGGCATCTACCATATCCGGACCCAGCACGTCAAAGAAGTGTCAAAAAATCTTGACTGTCTAGCCATCTGGCCCTGGAATTTTTTCCTTGGAAAAAAGTTTAAGGGTTGACTCGACTTCCTTCAGTGAAATGGGCATGTTTAGAGCAAGCCCGTCCTCATTACAGAAATAGGAGGGGAAAGGTTTAACAAATTTAATTGTTCTTCAATATTATTGTTGCCCGGATCTTTGTAAATATTTGAGAAGTGGTCTCTAGCCACCTACTTGATAGACTGCTGCTCAACTATAATGGATTTATCAGTGTCAAAGATTTCCCAAATCGAGTTGCAGAGGCATATTTTGTTAGCATAATTATGAAAATACCAAGTTTTTTTGTCGTCAGCCAATAGCCAAATAGCCCTGCTTTTTTGATGTAGAGTCTCCTCCTTGTGAATGAGTAACCTGAGTTGTGAAGAGTGACAATCCTTAATATTCTCCTAAGTGTTTTTCGAGCAAGGATCATGTAAAATTAGAGTTTCCAAATGCATAATATCCATTTCCAAAGACTTGATACCAGCTTCCATCTTGGTCTTCATTTATTTTTCCCACCGAAGAAATTTTAGCTGGAGTTTGTTTAGTTTGTAAAGAAAGGATTTAAGAGGGTTCAAATGGGTTGGAATACCCCTCGAGATCAGTCCCCACAATGATCGCACAAAGTCATCAAAACTATATTTAGCAAGCTAAGAAGGATTCAATTTGAAAGGATATACCTTTGGAATTTTTTCAAAATCAACTTGCAGTATAATGGCGCGATGGTCTGACAGCCCGGTTAACCGATGTCAAGTTCTACATTTACCAACATGATCACACAGTGCCTCTGACGTGAGAAATCTATCAAGTCTCTTAGCAATGGCTTGGGGGCCAGCTCGACCATTCGTCCATGTAGGGGAGAGAACACAAGGAGCAATATCTTGTAGCTTAGAATTGCCAAGAAGTGTGATAAAGTATTCATCCAGAGGGTCACAAGGACGACCCTTTCCCCACACCCCTTCCGATGACAATGTAAAATTCAAATCTCCCCCCAATATCATATTTGGAATATTCAGACCATTGAAAGAAGCCAACTCCCAAAATACTTGTCGATTAACATAAGGGCCATATATATTCAACAAGTGCACCTGTTCTTCAAAACCTATAAAATTACCTTTGAGTAGAATACCTGCAGCAGAGTCAAAGGCTCAAAAGTCAGCTGATAATGGATTCCAAGCAGCAAGTGTTCCACTAGAATGACCATTTGAATCTCTTGCACATACCCTCCAAGAGAGACGTAATCTTAGAAAAAAATCGAAAGCGGATACCCCCAAATACATAGTTTCTTGGAGGAAAACTACAGCAGGGGAACGTGAGTCCAACAGATGTTTGAGGGTTGTTCATTTTGGGATCCCTCCTAGCCCACGGATATCTAGACTGAGAAGGATCATCGGTTCACCTGCGTGAGGGTTGTGCTTTCTCTAAGAGTTCAAGTTATATGATTGGAGCTAGAAGCTAAGGATGTAGGTATCCCTCTGTTGGTTAGAGAGACTACCCTAGGGTTAGAAAAGGACTGATCCCGGATTAGGTCCTTCGTCTTTTTCATATTCCCTTTACCAACCTTCTTGGGTTTACGAATGGAGAAATTTTCCATTCAGATGGCTAAAATGGGGAAAATGTTCTTTGAGTCCGCTTCATCGCTATAAACATGAAGTTGCTTGGGAGAAGCTAATTTCGGAGGGATTTCAGGTTCCCCACCACCAGATAACATATCACTATCGGCTAGAGAGGAAACATGAGTATCAGGAGCTTCAGAAGGGTTACCCTCAATAGGAGAGGAGGATAGGACAATTTTTAATCTGGAATCAAAGAATGAAGGAGAGATGTCACCAGGAATAGGAGAAAATCCAAGAGTGAACCCTCCAGACTCAGTCAAGGCCAACCCAACTCTAAAATGATCAGAAGGACCAATATCCAAACAATGAATGGAGGGAGGAGAGACAGGGTGTTCCAAAACCTTATCATCCAAAACTGGAGCAGCCATAATCTCAGAAACCGCCAAGGAATTCATAATATCATCAGGAGAAATGAATTTAAGTAGCGAGGGGATAGATTGAGTGAACATACCGATAATTGAAATAGTTGACTACGAATCCAAAGGAATCGTAAAAGTAGAGTCTGGATTCGTCGATATTGTGTTGAGCAAAGGAGATTTTCTAGCTATCTTATCGTCCATCCGAGAAGGAAAGCGCATTGGGAAAGACTCCTTAGAGTGGCCTGTCAACCGACAAAGATGGCACCTGAAAGCTATTTTCCAGTAATCCAACTTTTGTATAAACGTGCCCCCCTCCCAAATCACCTCTAACTCATATGGAAGCCTGTCAGTAATGTCCAAGTCTACCAAAACCCTAGGAGCGGACCTTTCAAAACCTAGCACTTGTTCATCTTCAACAAGCATGAACGTACCGATAGAACAATAGGGTAACTACGCGGCCTTTTGATAGTGGATGGCTACTTGAAGAGTGTATTTTTTTCCACATCTTAAGAAGTTTTGTAATATATGTTGTAAAAAATAAAGATGATAAGTATTCCTAATTCGATTTCACCATTCAAAGACTATTATCTTGAGACAAGTTGCTTATTTGTCACCTGATGAAGGATTGTATATCAGTTTAATTATGTGTTATTTTGTATATATATTATGAATGGTTTTTTTTAATTATAAATTTAAAACTAACTTTTTGGTGTCACTATTATGTGAAAAAGTTGTGGATTGTGGTCGATATTTATTTGTGAATTATTTCACAATTTCACTATGCTTGAGAGTATAAGGTTTGGATGGATTTGTGTGGTTTTGGAACTACTTTATTAGTTACAACTTCTCTCATTCAACCCTATCTATATCTATCTACTATAAAATAAAGGGAGGTACTACCATGAGAAAGGAATCTTAGCCTAAGTATTGTTGTGCTAGAGGAATCATTACTCTCTCCCTTGTCATTTATGTCCTAGTTGCTCTTAAACCCTTATGCATTGGAGTTGTGCTTAACCCTTTGGAAAAGAGAAGTAGGAGATCCAAAGTAAAGGTTTCGTGAGGTGACAAAATAGAAAGAATGTAGCATTGTACTTTTTTTCATTATTAATAAAAGAATTGACATCTTTCCCTTCCCTAACAATGTGTTCATGTTTGTCTCATATTTGGTTACATGTTGAGGCTCTTGATTAGATAGTTTATTTCTATGCTTTATTTGAAATCCAGCATCTTCTTGTATCCAAATGTGTTTGCGGAAGGTCTTGTGTTGGTTTTACATGTTCTTGGACTGGAAATCAAGAGGAAAACTTAAGGATTCAAGGAAATCTTGGACCAACCTTCGTAAAAAAGTGCATGTAATTCCTCATCCTAAACCCTTTATATGCTTTTGTTTTGATCTCAATTGATTATCAAGAGTCTATTTTGTAGAACCAAGCCTTAGATGTCTTATTTTCAAACCTAATATGTTGGTGACCTCAACCCAGTCATAAGATAATTTTCTATTGCACATTGATGTGCACTTGGGGACTTCAATGTAGTGCGAATAGATTTCCAACTTGAGGAATTCACACTAAAATTGAAAGATTAGAGTTATTTTCAAAATGTATATTTACCAAAGAAAATTATTTACATTGCATAATTTATTTTAAAGTGTAAATCATCAATTTTATGTGAAAAGTGATTATCAATATCATATTAATAATTTATTTATAATTTTTTCATAAAATTGCAATGTAAGTTCTTTTTTAAATTATGTTTTAAAGATAATGCTTCTTATTATAAGAAGATTAATGAACAACACGACTTCTTATTCTCTACCATTAGGAATGCTTGAAAGAACAAGAACGGGTTCAAGTTAATATACTACATGTTCCTAAAATCTGCAGTTAGAAATATAATTCTTGCATGTCTTGTAAGCAAAAGCAAGACGTGTAAAGGAAAAAGATATTAATAGCTTACTAAGTTGCAAAGTCAACTAATAATAAAAGCTTGGTAATGCAAGGCTTTACGTAAGGCCATACCGACCACCTACTCCATATGGGCCAATCCTCTTCTAGAGGAATAATCACTGGCCCAAGACACTGCACTCATGAGACTACCCTTCATACCACAAAAACATGGTGTGTTAACCCTCAAGAGTAATAGAGATGAAGGAAATGGATTTTTATTATAATACCGAAGGGAATGTGAATAGAATACACAGGCATGGCAGTCTTTCTCCATGCAATCAATGAATGAAGGGATGCCATTTTTTTCCTGCTTTCTTGAGGAAGCGCTCTTTAACACATCTAGACCTGGTACGGGATCTTCACCGCATCTCTACCATTGTTGGTAGGCTACATTGTGTTTGGGTAACCAAGTTTTAGTAGGCACTAGTGTGTACCCATGTTCAGGAGGGGACAGTATGTGGTTAAAGCCCTGATTTGACTAGGCTACTTTATCTATGTGAGCACGATTTTTGGACCTCCACCGGATGTTGGGCTAACAACCGGGCTTGGCAGCTCCATTTGGGTAACCCAGTTTCCCATGCTATAGGTGATCCCAGCCTTACCTAATAATCCTACAGGTTATGGCACTATAATGCAACCGACAACAAAGGTAAAGGGGGTTATGATGCATCCAGAAATAATAAGGTAAAGGGAGCTATTAAAAATATGGCTACAAGGGTACTAACTATACCTGCCTAAGGTGATACTAATACTCGTAAAGGATCAAGCGGGGTACACATGCCTTGGTAGAACCAAATGGTCCTTGTGTTATAATATATATACTTGTCTTAGTCAAATGATCATGTCCTTATCTAAGCGAGCAAATGTTTATGAGTTCATGTTTGGCTAACTCTTGTTAGAACTAGCGTATTTATTCCCAAAATAGTATGAGGTAAGGAGTCTCACCCCACCCAGTAGAAGCTATAGGGCTATAGCAAAGCCTGTAGTATCCCCAAGGGAAGGAATATCCCCCCAATATAACTAGCAACAACCACATTAATTTTATTAATGTGTCTAATTATTTTGATAGGCGTAAATTAGGCACATACGTATTTTATTAATGTTTTCCTTATAGTATGTGCTTAAATTTAAGCGTATCAACATAATCAAACACATTAATAAAATTAATGTGGTTGTTGCTAGTAAAGGTTGAGTGCGTAGACATATCTACAAAGTATTAATAGATATAATTTTGTTTAATTAATTAATAGCAATGTATATTCATTGCATTATTTCTTTATTTCTTTATACTCATGATTGTTGTTAGGCAGTTGTTTCATTATTTATATGCTATTGTGATTTGTTGCTAGACGACTGGTTTAAATTGACGAAACCCAATAAATTTGATTACCGAAACGAATGTACAATATCATTTCACTAATTTTTTTTAATGTATTGATCGAGTCAGATTTATCAACTTGAAGCTAATGTTATAATTATCATTTACTAACATCCTAGATAAGTTTAGGTGACATGAATCCATACAAAGGTTGTTTGCTAGGATATTGAAATAATAGCATACTGATTCGAAAGATAATTCTGAAAGCTCTTCGTGCAGGATGAAAGGAAATGGTGATGGTGAAACCTATTCTCTCAGCAATTCATAGGTACCTGAAAGTAAAATTCATGATTAAACTCAACACATTGCAGTCAAATTGAGGAAAAGTAACACGTTCATCCTAAAAATACAATTACCTGATAATTTTCACGCTTGGTAGTTGGATGCTCGGTGGTGGGAAACATCTTATTGTTATGAATTCATTCTTATATAGGCATTAAAATCCATAGAAATCCATGAGCCTATGCACCCACACATCATAAAGCAGCAGACAATGGATACTGCCACCTGTGGCCACATGCCCTTCATTACCGGTAACAAACTCCACAAACTCGAACCACAGAGAATGGTTGCAAGGTGATGTAACAGAAGAAAATTCATGAACTCGAACTGCAAACATCAGTTAATCCATGCAAACACGTGTTAGTCCATGTGGACGATCACTACAATTATTAGTTAAGTAAATCTTAACAACTATACATTTAACCCTAACTAAATACGACGACTATTAAAGTGATGTAGGTCGTACACTTTCCACACCCTCATTAATCTTATTAATCCGCTCCTTCAACCCCAACTCCAAAATATGAGATATATACGCATATTGGAGTAGTTACATAGTATTTTAGAGGTACAATCACTATATATTTCCTGAAGCATAGTAAAAGTATTGGTCAAAGTGTTTAGGTAACCAAGTTTATTGGGGCTACATAATATATGGATGCATAAGTAGATATATACTAAAGTGTACTAGGGTGGATTAATGTTTGATTTTCTTTCATTGGCGAGTGTAGGGNAAGTTTATTGGGGCTACATAATATATGGATGCATAAGTAGATATATACTAAAGTGTACTAGGGTGGATTAATGTTTGATTTTCTTTCATTGGCGAGTGTAGGTGGTCCTCAGGCTTGGTTTGTAAGTTTGGGTGCTGGTGTTCTAGGTCAGTGATCAAGTCCTTTGAATACTTTATGCTATGTACTGCTTCTTGTAGTCTGAATCTTTCACTCTTCGTTTTTTGGATCTAGTAAGCTTTCAATTTTTTAGTTCCTCCAAGTTAGGGTTTGTTCCAGTTTCTTCCTTTTGTTGAAGTGGGTTACTTTGGGATCGTTTTGCCTCATTTCACTGTTGTATGCTTAGATTAGTCAAACTTGCTCAAGTTTGCATTCGTTTGCATAGTAATTTTTGGAGTTGTTTGAAAAGAAAAGACAAAATTATTTTTCATTAGGTTGCATGAAGTATTTATTTTCACTATTTTTCAAAGAAAAATTCAAAAATTCCTAAAAAAAGTATTGTAGTTTCTCATGCTTATTTTTAAATTCATTAGCTTTTACTTAAAATAAAAAGAAAAAAAACACATGTTTGCTTTATATGCATGTAGATTAGCTTTTTAGTCTAGATTGCATGGCATATCATTGATTTTGAAAAAATAAAAAGAAATTGTTCTTTTGTGGCTTTCAAGTTTTCTATTTGAAAATGAAAGAGAATAGTTTTTGCTTTTTGCATTTCATTTCTCTTTGCTTAGTCATTTTGTTTCAACTTTGAGTCAAAACACCATTGGTTTCACCTTCGCCACCCCCTTTGAGTAATTAACAACCCTTTAAAATAAACGCTTAAATTTTAAAATTTATTAGTAACTGTTTATTTATATGGACGACACAAACTAATTTAGGCTAGTGTTTTGGGTTAGGTATATCTTAACTGCCCAAAATTTCAAACTCAAACATAGTGACCTATCTATTAATAAATCTAACTTCGTTGGGAAAGACACCGGAAAGCTCCTCTCACACAGGAGTCAAGCATGAGGTCGTGTGATACTAAGTTGTTGGAGATACCCCTCCACTTCTTAGTAAAGCATACGCCAGAGCTGGTGCACGTTTGGGGACTCATCCAGTACCTCCTCCCGGCCCCATGTGGTGCCTGGTACTATTTGGTTTCCAGGATTTGCTACCCTTCCCATGTGCATTGGCTGGACTAACGACTGTTCCGCCAGACTTTCTCCGCGTTGTTGGTAGCCTTAGTATCTTGTCTACTACAATCTTACACATGTGGAATTGGAAGGATGTTTCCAGTTCACCTAGGATAGACTTGGAAGGTAACCTTGGTAGATAATCTGGGAGGTCGGTTGGGTGATTCCAGCGCTTGCACCGAGAGGGCTCTTCACGAGACGCCAAGTAACTACTCTCCTTCCTTCACTGGTTAGTTATGGGCCCTCATGATCCCATACTTTCCTTTGGAAGGCACCTTTGTTTGCTTGGCTTGATACTTAGGAAGGAATCTTTGTTCTTTGTACTGTTGGTTTCTTGTCGACCGCATACTTTGTCTTACTGTTTGAAACTATGGCTAACACCCCTTTGAACATCAAATAAGAGATCCCCATGCTAGGAACTCCTTGTACTATTCCTCTCACATGGAATGTTGGTGTTCCTTTGATGGCCACCTTGAATCTACCTAGATTCATCCTAGGGCTACCGGTGTGGTTATTTTCCACTCCAACTGTCTTGAATGCTCTTGATGCTTCTCAACTAAGCTCCTTATATCAAAGGCATCAAAACACTGCTTCTCCTCCTGCTTCTACCTCATGCAATGAAAGTACTGATACTAGTGACCGACAGTCTAAAAGGAGTAAAAGGAGGAATAGGAAGAACACTCGTAAAAAATGGGCACCCATTCAACCTCTGTATGTCAAGTTGAACCTCACCACCCAGCCTCTGTATTTCGTGATGGTGGAACATTTCCAACCTCTATAGGTCATGTTGGATCCAGTCACTTAGCCTCTGCAGTTCATGCTAAGGGAACCCGTTCAAACTTTGATGATCAATTTGAACCTCCCCGTCCAACCTCTACAGGCCATGTTGGACCCAACCACCCAGCCTCTCCAGTTCATGTTGGGGACACACACTCAACTGATGTGAAGCATGTTGATCCTAACCATTCAGCCTCTAATGGTCATGTTGTTGGTGCCCGTACAACCTCTGCAGTTCATGTTGGACCCAATCTCTCAGTCTCTACAAGTCATGTTGGGGGCAGTCTCTCAGCCTCTGTGGTTCATGTTGAGGAAAAATAGTCAACCACTGTGAGTCATGTTGACAATGTTGAAAAGACTAACTGTTCAAAACAAAAGCCCAAGTTCCCTTGTAAGCTTTGTGAGGAAGACCACCTTACTTATTTATGCCCTGGCATCGCGGAGGTATGAAGAGCTTGGTTTCATGGTCATCCTAATTTTGAACATCCTGAATTTTTTCAACAACCAGCCTCTCTTAGTCAGGTTGGACCCAATCACCCAGCCTCTAGTGGTCATACTAGGGGCAATTTCTCAGACTCTGTAGGTCATGCTGAGAGCAAATAGTCATCCACTGCTATTTATGTTGACACTGTTGAGAAAAATAGTCGTTCAAAGTGAAAAATTAAGTTCCCTTGTAAGCTATGCAAGGGAGATCATCTTACTCACCAGTGCCCTGCTATCGCAGAGGTGCGAAGAGTGTGGTCTGAGACTCAAGTATTTCCTTCTCCTAGAAAACCAGTTATAGTTTCTCAACAACCTACTCAACCTTTGGTTGATCTAGTGGTCGAACCTTCCCAGTTTTGGTTCACCCCACTCTCCTTTCGGAGAGTAATCCTTATGTGATTGAACCAATGTCATATTTGGTCAATCCCACTCTCCCTTCGGATAGTTACTTTCACGAAGTGGTTGAATCAATTCCATTATCGATCAATCCCATTCTTCTTTCGAAGAGTGAAGTGTCTGCTAGTCACATTTTCTTCACTGCCAGTTCAGAACTTACTGAACAAGGGGGCATTGAACTCACTTCGGATCAACCCCCACCAAGCTCTCATATTGCTTCCTTTGATTGGGTTAGCCTAGCTGAGCCGCGCCTTCCTTCTGATGCACCTTTCGAGATAAAGGTCAAAGTTGAACAATCCACGATTGCTCATTGTATTGTTGATGAAGGAACCTCAGTTAGTATGTTTTCTTCTCGTGCTTGGCGAGTCATGGGATCTACCAGCCTTGTTTCGACAGCTAGCCAATTACTGGCATTTGATTGAAGAACTAGTATAGCCTTGGGAATTCTTGCTCAAACACCTATTACTTTGGGTGGGAAGACCATCTTAGTTGACTTCATGGTGATAGAATACCCCTTGGACTTTAATATGCTCCTCTGATGTGATTATGTCTATGCCATGCAAGCTGTGGTGTCAACATTCTTTCGTGTGATGTACTTTAATCATGGTGAATAAATTGTCACTATCAATCAGTTGGATTTTCTTGATCCGTCGCCAGACCCAACTAGATACCAGGTCTTTCCTTTATTGATTCCTAGTGCTTCTATAGACACTACCCCACCACGGGTGAGCTATGTGGCCTCATGTCCTTTGCATTCAATTGCTACTGAGAAGCAGCCTCTGTTTTAATGCTTACCTTCTCAGGACTTGGTCCCAATAGTTGACCAGGTGAGTCATCCTATACAGACTATGGAGCCTGTTCTCCACTCTGTCGATCCATTTAGAATTTTAGACATGTGTCCTATCTTAGATGATCTCCTTCCTCTGGATGAAGTCTTCCTAGAGTCTTTGATACAGTCTGACCTTCTTGTAGATGTTGGTTCAGTTGTGACTAAGTCTAACCCTGATTTTATTAGTAATCCTGATCTTCCCATGGATCAATCTTCTTATGTTCGTCTTTTTGAGTTTTTCGACTCTCCCTTCGAGCAGCAAGTCAGTGATCCTGATGAGTTTGATTTTTCTTATGAATTTTTCAACTCCTGTGATACTGAGTTTGTTCTTGCAAACTCTATCTCCCTTGTTGATTTTTTATTTTATTCTGAGATTGATATTATTGATTATGAACCCTAGGATCTTGGCACTATAGAGTCCTCTTTCGTCGATTATGCCTTGTCTACACCTTTTGTAGAAGATAGCAAAGTCACATGTGTTTCTGCTAAAGTGACCTACATCAGATATTTTCTTCTGAATGTGATTCTCATGTTGTTGTTTCTTGGAGACATGATTTTTAGTTGTATTCACAACTGTTTACTAGCCTCGCCTTGTTTTTCAAGCTATAACTGCATTTGTATGTACCCTGCTAGCGCTTATGAGCCTGATGTCGACTTCCACGCTTTTAGCTCATTATATAAGCCCTCATCTTTGTTCTCATCATCCCTCAGCCTTGTATCATCTTGCCTTTGCAACTTGACACCTTTTACCTTGAGGATACATTCCCTGCGTGTCATTATCTTGCTCATGTTCCTTGCATTATGCATAGGTTTGTTCCTCGCACTTGGAACTAGTTTCGCTTGCCTCTGACACTCATCTCCTCGCATTTAGAGCATTCTTTCTGCTCTCCTTCGAGCTCGTTAAAAACAGTAAGGAGTTTGTGAGTTGACTTTTTCAGACTCGTTAAAACCTCACGGGAAAGATATGGAGTTTCTTTAGGCCCAGGTCTGACTCCTCAAAATAGACTTGACTGCTGAGTAAACTTGTTCATTCATACTCATTAAGAATATGTGAATGGGAATCCACATTGGTGGTAGGTTATCGCTTTTTTGGACCATGTGGAATAATATGAAAAAGGAATACTCTCTTTTCTTTAGAATTGAGAAGAGTATTCTCAGGCATAGGTTTGTCGCTTTTCTGGACCTGAGGGACTAAATTTACGTAAAAGGAGCATCGATATGAGCTTAGTTTTCTCTTTTTCATGCTCTATACCTAAACATGAAAAAGATTCGGAGCATACTTTATGTCTTTTTTCATGCTCATTAAACCCTAAATAAAAAAGCATCGAGTTTACTGTTGTAAGCCCCATTTCTTGTACTCAAATGGATATTTTCAAGTAATCTTTTTTTCCTTCACACTCATAAAACTTAGGCTATATGTTGCTTTTGAATGGGCGTTGGGTAGGTGGTAATTTAACCTTTTTTTGACCTTCCTGACTAAGTGCAAAAAAGGTGTTCCTTACTTCTTCAGAAGCTAAGAGAGTTCTTATGTGGTTTATTTTATACTTTTCCGGCCTCGGGAGACTAAATTGGACGAAAAAGCACCCCCCTAGAGTCTTCTTCGGAGTTTTCAGGCTCTCAAAATATGAAAACACCAATGAGCATGTACTAGTTCGGGCTTGTAAAATCCACGAACAAGTGACTTTTTCAAGCATTATTCTCTTCCCTCTTGAAGATTGTCAAAAATGAAGAGAGACCTGAGTTTACTTTCTTGGACTCGTTAAAATTTAACAAGAAAGATAAGGAAGAAGTACTCTCTTTGGGTTATAAACAGTGGCAGCATGTCATCCTTAAACATAGCAGTATTGAACTTTCTGATACTCATGTTTCAGTTTACAATTTGATCTCAGCTATCACTTCGAGTCTTTACGCTTCCACTTGTTCTTTATACATGGGGAATCTGATCGTGTCTCCTACATGACATATAAGTCTAGTTGTCCTATCTACAAGTTAAAAGCTACCTTGGGTCATCTCTGTGTCATGCTCACTGTTCAAGGATTTATTCCTTCATCTAACTATTATCCTGATTCCATCATTATCCTATCTTAGTATTATTTGTGTCTAACTTCCTGTATCCAGTTCCTAGTCACTCTTGTGATATGTTGGAGGATCAATTTCCTTCCTCATCACATTATGGTTTCTCATCAGTACTTCCTGAAGATGAAGACCTAGAGCTTTGACAATGGTACCTTAGGATTCACTATGATCATTGGTGGATTCCTTTGCTTCAATTGTCATCTTCACTCTTATCTGACATTCTGTTGAGTCTCTTCCATGTTTGACTTCAACACATCTATTCACATGGTAGGGATTGTACTGGTTCCTTTGGATTTCGATGAATACCTTAGGTTCACACTTATAACCTAAGTTACACAAGATTATGTTATGATCAGTTACACAACTTCCAGTTTTTTGAAGACTCATCATTGTATATTGTGGCTTCAATCCACCTTTGTAATATACGTGATCTTGTACCCGTATCATATGATGTAATCAAATATTGTAAAGGAGCTAGTGTTCCATTATATTGAACATGGAATCCTCGGATATGATTTTGTATATGACATTGATATGTATTTGTTTCAGGTACTTCCTCTGCTTCCTTGGACACTTGAGTTCTTCAAGATTAAAATAGTGTAATGTATTTCGGCCATCGCTTCCCTCTGTGTGACCTCACACATTAGGGGGCATCTATTATTAACCAAAATGGCACTTCTTCGTCCGAGTACTAACATCCAATATGTCAGGACACAAAAGGACAACATGATTGAAGTTGGCCAAACACTATAGATGTGCATGACCATTGATACATAAACTCCTTACCAACTTAAGACATTTTCATTTGGAGATTAAAGATGCACACATGACTATTTGCATTGCAACCTGTGTGTCATACAGTACTATTTGCATTGCAACTCACGTTTACCTTGAACAAGTGACTTTCCTTAAAGAAAGAAGCGTGTCATACACGTCTTTCCTATATATATATACTCATGTGTACCTTAAATCAATGATAAAAAATATAAATCACGATTAGTCGAGATCAGTTGATCCTTAATCAATATCTATCTCAATTGTCTCAACCATCCTAACCTTTGAAACCTCTCTATTTCCCCATGTATAAATAGAGGGCAGGGGATGGGGCTAATCAAATCATTCTTAGAAGAGTAAATTTATGCCGGTGGTACACCTTCAAACCTCTTGGAGCAGCAGAGCTCAGTGTCCCCAGTTTGCAGAGGAGTCCTTGTTTCAGAAGCTGGGTTTTAATCTCACCATTCTATGTTTATGAATAAAGAAAGTTCTTCTTCCAATATTTGTATTGTTGCTTTCTCATGTATGATGGATTATGAATGATTTCAATTATGTTATTATGAATATGCATTTCACTAACTATTAATATATATATATATATGAGATATTGCTGGAAGAATTTGTCTTTTGCAGGAGGATTGGAGAATACCTAGAAGCTCTGAAGAAGATCGAAATAGGAGAAGACCAAGCTTGGATCAACTGTCATAAACTAGGTAAGCCAAGCCTACTTCCTATTCCTATTTCATTTTCTAGATAATTTGATTGTCTGCAAGTGTCTTAGTAAGTTGGTGACCCCGGACACCCTAGGTTACAAGGGTGTATTGTCCTGAACAACACAAGGTGACAACCACTGCATTGTTTAAGGGTTGTTATGGATTCCACTTCTATTTGGGTTTTGTTTTGAGGATGCCATTGTTTAAATAGAAATGTTGTGAGGTTTCCTTCTCCCTTTCAATTTCTTGGTTAAAGTATTGAGGTTGGTATTGGTTGTTGTACCTATTCCTATACATGTCTAAACCTATCCTACAACTTTTTATGTCTCTCTCTCTCAAGATGTACATACCCTCATGTAAGGGTCAGTTTTTTTCATTTGTTGACTTGCCTTTGAGAGGCATAAATTGTTCTGAAAGCTAAATTTATGAGTATGAGGAAGGTCCCAATTCACCAAGTAAGTTATCAGACTTGTTATTTTTTGTGTTGTAAGTTAGATATGTTATTGCTACTAAATTTTTGTCTAATTACTATTATTATTGTTGCTACTTTGTTGATTATATATTTATCAAGCTTGTTGTTGGAAGAAAAAGAAACCTAAACTCAAAAAATTGAATTTTTGTATATTCTTTATGGAACAATGTAGGGATCTCTTGGAGTGATAAAAGTTTCAAATCTTTAGCTCCTGAATATTTATGTGTTGCAGTTCTTCCCTTTAGCTTCAAGTGCACCTCTGAATCACTATCTCATTATCTTCCCACTCAATTATTGCAACTATACTCCTTCCTTTACTTCCCATGGTTTCAACTCTTCCTCTTGGCTATTCTTGGACAAGGATCTAACCAACCAACCCAATTGTTTTGCACAAAAAAATCATTGGAAAAAATTGTATAATCCATTCTAAAAGAAAAGAAATTACATTCTACACATGCATTCCCATTCCAAGACCATCCAAAAATATTTTCCCTTCAAACTAAATCTCCAAAAGACAATAAAGGATCTCCTAGATAAACTTTGTCATTCTCTAAAATCTCATACAACTACATAAAATAGTCTTTTACAGTCAAAGAAGTGTCTCAATAAAATACATAAAAATTGTTCAAGCAACAATCCCTAATATAATGTTTTCAACACTACATAAATGTTAGAAATAGGTTGGAAACAAGAATTCTGAGGATCAAGACCTTTGGAAAGATCTGCACTTTTAGCTAAAGGGATGCATAATCAATAGACTGATTTGTTGTGTTCAAATACTTGTCCATCCTTTGATTCTAGCACTAACCAAACTCTAGCCTCAAGCTATAAACATTTTTTGGAAAGGATATCAACAGTAGCATTAAGATCTTCGTAGACATGAGAAAATGAGATGTAATTAAGCTGATTTCATTTGATTTACCTCCTCAAAAGAGTTGAGAACAAACTTACCATTTTAAATCCCCCCTTCTATTTGATTTATGACTAATATTAAGTCACCAAAAAATTGAAGTTTGGATGTCTCTTTCTAAGTGGATAGGATTAAAAGCAGTTTCAGTGTTAGAATCCCATCATAGTTATTAAGGCCCATTTCCCACAAATAGCTCCACGTCGTCAAAATAGCCCCATTCCCTAGATTTATCAAGAGGCTCGTTAAAGTGCTATCTATGGAAACCGACTTTGGCAACTTGTAATTGAAAAAGATAGATCTTATTTGAACAACACATTGGAAAGAGGGAATGAATTTGTCCACAAATAAGCATGCATTCCTAGTAATCCGCATCTTGAGGCTGCCACCAGGGAAAGGGCTTTAAATTGCTTTAGTTTTAGCTTCATTTGCTAGGTTTTGAAACATTTTTCTATTGTTTCCCCTTGCTGAAATCCTCTAACCCCTATCATACTATCCATCTCATCCCATACTTGTCTTGAATAAGCACAAAAGATTAACCAAATGGCTGATCGTTTCCTCCTCCTCCTTACAAACTATACATCTGCTAGGACTTTGCTTTTTCATGTTCTGGAGAACTTCCCACATTAGAACCTTGTTCATTAGAGCTAGGAACATAAAAATATTTTGTTTACATGAAGTCTTGTTCTTCCATTGTGGTTTCAACCACATTCATTGTCCTTAGGCCACCAAATGACAAACAAATTTTTGTAGCCTTATATAGGGGAATAAATAGCAAGGGATGGATTATTTGACTAGACCACTTCATCCTCTACCTTCTTAATGTAGACAAGACTCACTTTCAATTTTGTTGTATAGACATCCATTAACTCTCCTTCAAATCCATCCAAGCATAGGAAATTCAATTTCTTCCACTGTTAATTCCATTTAGATGAGAATTACAACGAGGATACCTGAGCTAAGTTATAGATTCCCCTCCCTTGAAGGGAAGGAATTAAATTTTCAATAATTTTATAATATTCTCCTCTTCCAACCCAAGGATTTGCTCCTACCATTACTCATTCTCCATTATCAACCTTCCAGACTAGTCGATTCCCCAAAAGAGGGAAGGATAGGACAATGGCCTTCCAACATATTGACACGTTATGAATATTCTTTGAATGTCTTTTAATCTGTTCTTTTAATTAATTAGGTTTAATGTACTTTTGAAGGATAGCCTGAATCCACGAAACCTTATTTGGTATGGACCTTTGTTTTCACTTGGTTGCTAGAGCCTTCCAAAATGATGGATACTCTTAATCCCCTAGAATCCTCAGTTTTTTTCCTTTATTGTGATTTTCCACTTGACTGGAGGGATACCCTCATTCTCCTTTTTCCCTAATCATAGGAACCTAAAGCTGATCTTCCTTATTTTTTTAAACACCCCTTCGGGAATAAATGCCAAGTAGCACTAGTAAATTGGAATTCTTTCCAGAATTGACTTAACCAACACTTGAACCAAGCAACCAAGTTAATACACATGGCTACAAGATAGTGATGTAACATGTTCTTATTACTTCAAATGTGGTGTGAATAATCAGTAATTATTAGACATCTCAGGCCATTGAATATTACACCCAAAACATTCACCAATCTTTATGAGGTGTTTAGTTTGACGATAGTAGTGGATTAGGTTGGAATCTTTTCCAAATCTTCTCCAGAATTCCTTTTCCAAAACCTCAAGTTCTTCCATTTCTGAAACCTTGATTTATGGATGCCAAACCTAAAATCCAAATCATGGGTTATGTGCAACGCCTTAATTATTTGGGTATGCATGGGATTATACGTTTCTTTGTTGGATTTGTTGATTGTCTCCAGTTTTGTCCTCTAGGAGTTGTTTCCTGCAATATAAACAGTTTATAGAGTTATTATACCTCAAATTATTGTCACCATGAAGCTCTTCTCTAAAAAAAACAATTGGTAATCATGAATTTTTGTTTTCTATTCTTGTAAGGTTCTTTCAAGGATATAAAGTAGCTACATATTTTCTTCAAATTTCCTTATATAAATCTACTTGTATACCAATATGTTTTTACCTTAATTTATCTGTCATTTTTGTGAATAGTAAATAATGAATTTAGTTACAATCCAACCTTTGACTTCATCAGAAGTTGTGTGGTTCTACAACGTGCATTCTACAACTTGCTCCATGATATTCTAATTCAAAAATATATCTAGGTTCCATACATATAACAACAATTACTAATTTATTTTAATCCTTAATGCAATCTTATAAACTCACAATTTATGGGAAATTTTATCCTTGGAATTCTTAAATTTAGTCACGAATTTCTGATCCGTTGATTTATAAAATCCCTTGAATGATCTTAAAACAAAAATAAATAATCTTGGAGATATTTGATAGTGGATTTATTGTTGTTTTGAATTGTTATATGTTTAGTTTGAATTTGAGATTTTAATTGTGCAAGTTGTTCATAATTGTTGTTGACAATAGAGTTTTCTCCAGCAATTAAAACTAGAATAACTCATTAACATGGCAAACATATAGATGCATCCATCTGCATGGATTCATGTGGAACAATCCTCGATTTTTATTTTTCCTCGGTATTAGCAATCGTAATAAATTATTGGAGTTAAAAATAAAGTTGGAATTCAAAGAATTGATGTACAACATGACAGGTATGGGTGGTGATAGGGCATAATTTACTATCCCTTGATAGCTAATATAGGTAAAAATCGACAAGGTGTAGTAAAAGTCGGTAAATCCAAGCTATCATTAAAACCTTGACTGCAATTTATGGAGGGAATATAAGAGCAACTCTCATACACGTAAAGTATTATATCTTACGCATGGATTAACTGGAAGCATTTGGAATTTTATTGGGCACTGATAACAGACCCTGAGTATCCCACACCATGAATAAATAAGCATATATGGGCAACTTAAATGTTGTATAAATGGAATTGAAAAGTGTTGAAGGTGGGTATTGATTGAACACCTTTATGAAGGTGCGTAAATGCAGGAGCTAGTAGTAAAACAAAGAGGTGATTTGCAGTCACTGCTTACCTACGATATCTCTTATGATCTTGCCACACTCATTCCTCTTTGTTATACACCTGAATGGCACCTCTCCGTCCGAGTGCTGATATCCCTCATGTCGGCACACAAAAAGACATCTATGGATTGAGGTTGCCTGTTTTCATTATACCTTGGTTGGTGATGAAATACATTGTCTATATGCCCAGCTGATTACTTTTCCATTTGATGATTTTGAGTAGCATGCGCGACTATCCCTATTGACATCTCGCGCATCATGCGCGAGTTTTATGTGCAGCAGGTCGCGTATACTTATATGCGCGGGTTTCATTTCTATGGAGTCGTGTATCATGCGCGGGTTGCTCTACTATAGACCCGCGCATGGTTTCCTCAAAATTAATATTTAAAAACACGATTTAATGGGAGATTAGGTTATTCATTTATCTTAATCCCATTAACTACTGCAACCTCCCTAACCTTCGAGAACTGCCTCCTTTCATCCATATAAATAGAGGCCTTGGGGTAGGGAGAGGGGATACATACTTGGAGAGCAAAGTTATGCTAGTGGATTGTCTACAGAACCTTTGGAGCAGAGAAACTCAGAATCCTTTGGTGACAGAGGAGTCTTTGTTCAGACATTGGGTTGTAACCTAAACTCTTTCCATTATTGTTAATAAAGATATTACTTCTTCCATATGTGTTCTATATCTTGTGGATTGGTAAATGTTTACATTTCAATATGATACATGATTTGCCTAACCTGCATCTATATATATGAATTGCTTTGTATCTGGAAGAGTTGTTTATTAACAGGTGAAGGAGGAACTATCCTGGAGACTTTGGAAGTGGATCAGAGAAGGACAAGCTAGCTTGGATCAACCTTCGTATTTTACAAGTAAGTTCCTGTTACTTTCCTATTTCCTATTCTGTGCTTTTAGAGTCAAATTGTATGCAAGTCATGAGTATGTTGGTAACCCCCCAGACCTAGGTTATTAGGTGAATTATCCTGTACAACAGAACTGGCGACTCCGCTGGGGAATCCTAGTCTGCTTTAGGTCTTTTTCTGTTGTCCTGACCAGTCATTGCTCGAAGTTTTGTTTGTGATCTTTTGTCCTGTTTTCTTACTTACTGTAGCATTTGAAAGTCTTGGGCCTTTCTCTGTTTTTGAGAAGTTTTTATGCCCATGCGCGGGTTGTCTTTCTAGACAGTCGCGCATACTGAGTTGCATACGCGGGTTGTTCTATAGAACAATTGCGCATCATACGCGACCTGCACTACTACACAGTCGCGCATACTCCTGGAAACTGTGATTTTTGTGTTAAAGTTTGCTTGTTCTTTAGCCTGCTATAAGTCCTGTTTTCTGTTGAGACTTTCTTTAAGAGTGTTGCAGAGTTGTCTGAGTGTATCAGGTGATCACATCTTAGTGCTTTTCGAAGCCCTTGGGTTCTTTTTACTTGTGTTATTTACTGTCTGCATCTTGAAACTTTCTGGCCTGTTTGGGTTGTTGGTCTGAGTGCCTGAGTCTAGATCAGTGATCAGGGTCTTAGACTCTATTTATCCAGTTTACTATCTGTCAGTTATTGGTTTGCACTTGCTTGTTTAAAAGTCTGCAATGATCTCTTGGTCATTGTCTGCACCCAAGTTGAGGTCCTAGCCTGCTTTTCTTGCTGGTCTTTAGGTTCTGTTTTCCTGTTAGTTTTAGT
>LPNX010160826.1:71994-89358 GCA_001517045.1 Pseudotsuga menziesii | reverse complement strand
GTTGTTGCAGATGTCTTCCGAGATGTATGTAGGTTTTGCTGATGGCGCCAGCCGTCACACTTGTAACCTGGCTTCAGCAGCATGGGTTATTTATTCCCCGTCAGGACAGCTTGTTGCCGCGGGTGGCGCTTGTCTTGGTCCTGCTTCCAATAATGTTGCTGAGTATAGAGCCGTAATTGAGCTCTTATGGGATGCTTTGTCACAAGGCATCACCCAGCTGGAAGTTCGTTTGGATTCTCAGTTGGTTGTTTCCCAGCTCAATCGAGCTTACCAGGTGCGTAATCCTACATTGTTACGTCAGTTCATGAAAATACGTTTACTAGAAAGACATTGGGCAATTCCCGAGCACCAGTCATGTAGAGTGCCTCTGAAACAGTCAACCGCCACTCTCATCTGAGTCCTGGTGGCATGATGTAGTCCTGTTGACCCTGAAAGTCGGACAACGGTACTGGTCAATACCTTTAATGTAAAGTCCTGTATGTCTGCGATGAGAATGCTACTGCCCTTCTTTTGCGTACCGGGCCTGCAAAATACATCCACATAGTTCTGGACACTCAAGGGGTCACCACCCCTGCCAGTGCCCTCCAGGTTCACCGGTGCTCCCCAATGTGATAATCCTGTAATGAAATAGATGTCCTGTGAGGTAAGCTCCAAAGTCTCACCTTGGATGTTGAACATCCCCAGATCATGGTCCCAATAGCTGACCAAGAACTCCAATATGCGGACATTGGCCCGCATGGGTGATGTGCAGAAAAACTTGAATAGCCCACTATTCCGCAATGCTTGGATAGTAGGCGGGCTTTGGAGAGCCGCTTGGTCCATCATCTCGTGTTCCCGCTCCCTCCACTCCAGCACCATATTTTCCTGACAAAAAACACATAGTGTGATTCAGTAATTCATCACAGAAATTTCAAAATTTTGAACATTTTCAAAGCTTTTATCTTTAGCGCAGTATGCGTGACTGTCCATTGGGACATGTCGCGAGCCATGCGCGGCTTCCCTATACAGCAACTCGCGCATCAAACGCGTATGCGCGGTTCTCCTATGCAGCAACCCGCGCATACATTTTACCATTTTTATATTGATGAATTAAATTGAATTGACCACTAATTCTAAAAATTGTTTGGATGAAATTAAAGAGCACAGGGTGTAGAGTTACCTGACACTGACGGATCTCACTTCTACCGATCCAATTGTCCACAACGAGCAATCAAAGATAGAGGGTAAAATGCTCCTTTTTGGTCCAAAAAGTGCAATGGTGAGAAATGTTTTGTTTTTCAAACTATTTATAGAAAAATTATTTCGTAAAGTGGGTTTTTTCTATAGTTTGAAACGTTAATTGATTAATACCATCCCTTTTTGTGCCTTGGAACAGGTTTACTAACTATTTCAAAGTGTTGATGCTTCTATAGGGTGGTTTTTGCTCTTCCCAACACATGTTGGCAACTTATCACTCCACATTAACCTTAGTGCTCAACATTTTGCCACGGACTATGGTATTCTAAGCCATTCGTCCCTTGTCTCTACCATTTTTCTTCCGTGGCTAGGATCCCTATTTCATGAGTATCATTCTTATATGCCATTGCCATCCGTTGATACTCATTTCCATCACTGTTTCAGGCCCAGGGGTTTCCTCATAGCTACTTTTCACGACAAATAGAGCTTCTTATGAATCTCTCTTTACAAGCTATCCCTTTATAGGACTCCCCGCCCTTATGGAGTTTCTTTAGGCCCAAGTCTAACTCCTTAAAAATAGACTTGACTGCCGAGTTATCTCGTCCATTCAATCTCGTTAAGAATATGTGAACGGGCATCCGCATTGGTGGTAGGTTATCTCTTTCTCGGACCATGCAGAATAATACAAGAAAGGATCACTCTCTTTTCTTCGGAATTGAGAAGAGTATTCTCAGGTATAGGTTTATCACTTTTCCGGACCTGAGGGACTAAATTTACAGAAAAGGAACACCCGATATGAGCTTAGTTTTCTCTTTTTCGTGCTCTGGACCCAAACATGAAAAAGATTCCGAGTGTACTTTGTGTCTTTGTCATGCTCGTTAAACACTAAAGAACAAAGCAACAAGTTTATTGTTGTAAGCCCCATTTCTCGTAACCAAATGGATCTTTCCGAGTGATCTTGCTTTCCTTCACACTCGTAAAACTCAAGCTATTTTATGCTGTTATGGAAGGAGCGTTGCGTAGGTGGTAATTTAACCTTTTTCGGACCTCCCTGACTAAGTACGAAAAAGGTTCACCTTTTCTTCTTCGGAAGTTAAGAGAGT
Organism: Pseudotsuga menziesii; assembly: GCA_001517045.1. Taxonomy (NCBI): domain Eukaryota; kingdom Viridiplantae; phylum Streptophyta; class Pinopsida; order Pinales; family Pinaceae; genus Pseudotsuga; species Pseudotsuga menziesii. The sequence goes on along the minus strand of LPNX010160826.1, from coordinate 87,079 downwards.
TCTTTTGAGGTTTGTTTTATACTTTTTCGGCCTTAAGAGACTAAATTGGACGAAAAAGGACCCCCTCTGGAGTCTTCTTTGGTGTTTTCAGACTCTCTAAATATGAAAGCACCAAGCGAGCATGTACTAGTTCGGGCTCGTTAAATCCACGGATCAGTGTATCAAGCATTATTTTCCCATCTCTTCAAGCTTGTTAAAAAATGAAGAGGGAACTGAGTTGGCTTTCCTCGACTCGTTAAAACTTAACAGGGAAGGAAAGGAAGAATTTTTCTCTTGTTTTCAGTAATGGCAGCATGTCATCTTTGAACATAGCACTCTTTGCCTTCCGATATCCATGTTCCAGTATACACTTGTGTTCAGCTATCACTTCGAGTTTTTGACTCCTCCTCTTGTCCATTATACCTGGGGAATCTATTCATGTCTCCTACATGACAGATAAGTCTAGTTGTTCTATCTATCCGTTGTATGTTGCCTTGGGTCATCTCTATGTCGTGCTCACTGTTCAAGGATTATACCCAATGTTTGATTTATCACCTGATCCTATCCTTGTTATATCTGTTATCCATTTTACTTGTGTCTCCCTTCTTTTGCCCAATTCCTAGTCACTCTTGTGCTCCGTTGGAGGATCTATTGCCTTCCCTATCACAATATGGTTCCATTTCAGTACCTCCTGATGACGATGACCTAGAGTTTTGACGATGGTACCTCTGGATTCACTTTCATCATTGTTGAACTCCTTTGCTTCAGTTGTCAATTATCATCTATTGGTTGACAAACTGTTGAATCCTTTCCATGTTCGACTTCAGCTTACCCTTATTCACATGGCTTGGATTGTACTGGTTCTTTGGGATCTTTTATGAAGACCTTAGTTCCTCACTTATGAACTAAGTTGCACAATACTGTGTTCCATTTCTATATCCAGCTTCCAGATCTTTGAAGACTCATCATTATTGTATTGTGGCTTCGATCCACCTTTGTAAATACGTGGTTTTTACCCGTATCATATGATGTACTCAAATATTGTAAAGGAGCTAGTGTTCCAGTAAATTGAACATAGCATCCTCAGATGTAACTTTGTATTTGACATTACTATGTATTTGTTTCAGGTACTCCTTCTGCTCCACTGGATTTCTGAGTTCTCTCCAGAGTTGACTATTATAATGTATTTCGGCCATCGTTCCCTTCTGACCTCACACATTAGGGGGAATTTGTTATACACCTGAATGGCACCTCTCCATCCGAGTGCTGATATCCCTCATGTCGGCACACAAAAAGACATCTATGGATCGAGGTTGCCTGTTTTCATTATACCTTGGTTGGTGATGAAATACATTGTCTATATGCCCAGCTGATTACTTTGCCATTTGATGATTTTGAGTAGCATGCGCGACTATCCCTATTGACATCTCGCGCATCATGCGCAAGTTTTATGTGCAGCAGGTCGCGTATACTTATATGCGCGGGTTGCATTTCTATGGAGTCGCGTATCATGCGCGGGTTGCTCTACTATAGACCCGTGCATGGTTTCCTCAAAATTAATATTTAAAAACACAAGTTAATGGGAGATTAGGTTAGTCATTTATCTTAATCCCATTAACTGCTGCAACCTCCCTAACCTTCGAGAACTGCCTTCTTTCATCCATATAAATAGAGGCCCTGGGGTAGGGAGAGGGGATACATACTTGGAGAGCAAAGTTATGCTGGTGGATTGTCTACAGAACCTTTGGAGCAGAGAAACTCAGAATCCTTTGGTGACAGAGGAGTCCTTGTTCAGACATTGGGTTGTAACCTAAACTCTTTCCATTATTGTTAATAAAGATATTACTTCTTCCATATGTGTTCTATATCTTGTGGATTGGTAAATGTTTACATTTCAATATGATACATGATTTGCCTAACCTGCATCTATATATATGAATTGCTTTGTATCTGGAAGAGTTGTTTATTAACAGGTGAAGGAGGAACTATCCTGGAGACTTTGGAAGTGGATCAGAGAAGGACAAGCTAGCTTGGATCAACCTTCGTATTTTACAAGTAAGTTCCTGTTACTTTCCTATTTCCTATTCTGTGCTTTTAGAGTCAAATTGTCTGCAAGTCATGAGTATGTTGGTAACCCCCCAGACCTAGGTTATTAGGTGAATTATCCTGTACAACACTCTTACATACTATCAATGTTTTCAATTAAGACCCTAACCAATGTAAATACCATATGTTTGCACACCAACGACTCCTCATTTTGTTTCCACCACTTGGGAGCTATGGAAAATTATGAAGTAATTGTATAAGGAATTTAATATGCGGAGAAACTTCGAAGGTTTTTAATATTGGCATCTAGCTTTAAGAGAGATTGTGTAGTATTCAATGACTTTTAGTACAAATGTCTCTCCCAAAGTTAATATATTCCTCAAACTTTCGCCAGTGTTTCTCTATATAATATGAGAGTCTTTCATAATTCTCACATGAATTTGTAGCTTATATTGATTTAGATTTACTCTCCCCTTCCTGTAGTTGTTTTCCTTTAAACCCTAGTTGACCCCATGAAACCCTATCTTTTTTCAGGGTTTGGTACTATAAGCTTGTAAGATCTAAGAATATGTTTGGAGACGTATCTAAGAAGAGAATGTGGAGTTGGAATTCAGGCAATTCTAAACATGGTGGTGAGATTGGTCTTTGCTTTCATGTTTGTTTAGCGCTTAGAATAAACATTTTTTTCCCAAAAACACATTTAGTTTGTTGGGATGGGAAATGATATATTTATCTTTTGTTCAAAACTTTCGATTTGTGGTCTAACGATTCCAGTATGCAATTTTGTAGCATGTTAAGTTTTGGTATCGCTCAACAATTTTTCCAATTGTTTCTATTGATAAAGATCAAATTGTTGCAAATTTGATGAAGGATGGACCCCTTTCAAGTACTTCATAATATGCACTTTTTTTTCTTATAGCATTATCAAACTTCTATTGTAGAAAACCTATCCAATTTAGCAAGGAGTCGGAGGACTGATTTCTATCCGCCAATGACATTGAAAAATAGTACATTGACATCAATGGAAATTTGCATATTTTTTTATCTGAGTCTAAGAGATTAAATTTCGATTGCTTTATAAGTTTCATCTTGGCATGATGATCTGTAAGTCACAGCGCGAAGTTTTTGTGTAATGTTTTGTTCAATTCTTTAATACCCACATTTTGAATAAGTAGGATTTTTGAATAAATAGCTAGCATTTGCCATCTTAAATTTAATTTTTGAACTCTAAAGAATATATGTTATTTAGTTCATGGTACTTTTTTGTAGATGCATACGTTTATTCCAGTTTAGTTGTAGCAGTTTGTGTTTTATTCAATTTGTGGGAGCATGTTTCATAATTTGCATTGAATAACATGCATATATTGAGCTTGTATCTGCATAGATATGTCTTTGCCATTAGGTTTATGTTAACTCATTTTTTCATTATGAGAGTAATTAATGGTTTTTTTTGTAAAATAAAATTATTTAATTCCAAGAACAGACTATGTCAAAACATTTCGTATTGCATTTCATCTTTTGATGTTTGATTATAATTCTAATCAGATTTCTTTCTCTACAGGTATCAAAGAACAACTGCAATTTATTCAAGTTAAGATGTTAATCTTATTTAAGACCATGATTGTTATATTCACATTTGAAATGTCTTTTGTTAGATGTGTTTGATCTTATCATTATGTGTTTTTTGTGCAGATGCTCCAATCAACTATGCACATCTATCTACAAGTCAGATGCAACAATTTCTCAAAGCAAAGGACTTGGAAACAACTTTACAATCTGGAAAAAGGAAAGGGTCAATGCCATTTCGGAGGAGGATATAATGTTCATGTACCTGAACTACTTATGTTGGCCCGAAATGTTTGCAATACCATCTTTTTCTGTTGAATCCTACACGGGGTTATTATTGTTCGTTTTGTACTTTGATTCGTATCAAACATGTTTTTCATTTTTATCGTTTTTACGACATTCGTTATAACAACACATTGAAGTCTTGTTCTTTATGAGATTAGTTTATGCAATGCCATGCCAAACTATGATGCGATGTTCATTGTAAAGTCCAGTTGGCATTGCTCTCTTTTTGAAAAGCAAAGAGACATGTCTAAAATATGCTATGACATTCCATGCCAAAATATAATGTGGTGTTAATTGTAAAGCCTAGTTGGCATAGCTCTCTTTTTGAAAAGCAAAGAGACATATCTTGTATATGTTATGATATCACATACTTGTTATTTTGCAAAAGTGTTAACTTCAATAAACTTGTTATATATTATGATTTGGACTATTCTCTATATTTTGAGAAATTACAATGTTCCATTTTGTTGTGGTATTAATTGCAGTGTTCAATTTATCAATAAACTATTGTTTGAATGAAATAGTTATAAAGTTTTTTTTTCATAATAATTATATAAAAAAGTGATTATTATCTATGACCTTGTGGGTTATGTTTCCTCTTTCGTTTTGAAATAAGATGGTGCAGGTTTTAGATGTAGCTTGATTACGACATGCCATAATGTCGCTCCCTTTCCATTTCAAGTTGATTGCTTATCTTTCTGCAAGCTATCGTCTGGTTTTATAACCAATCATTCCTATATAAACATAGCTTAATACTTGTTCATTCAATACAAGTTATAAATAAATCTTCTAGATTTAAAGTGTTTTCATATTTTTAATCTTTCAAATCCTGTATCCACTTAAATTTTTTTAATTTCTATAATAATAAAAAATCATATTAAAAATTCTTGACTAGTTTTCTTCGATATAATCATACTTATTTCTCACTTTTCATATATTACTCCTGTCGACATTCCTTTACACCTCTTAAAGAAAATGCTAATAATAATTATGCCAAAGATTTCGATAACTTGCATCAAGAAGATGTCAGAGTTCAAATAGCTAACTTAAAATACTTCGGATAAAGGGTCACGAGGACATTTTTAATATCCCCAATGAGAACAGTCTAAACACTCTTGATGGTCATATAAACGTATTAAATTGGAACGGACAATTATAAAAATAACTTAAATATCAAATATTTGATGATGATCAATTTTTATTTTAGTACAATGGTGTTCCTTGAAAAGTGTTTAATAGGTTATCCATTAAACAATGCAATGGTAGTATTTGAAAAACGTTTGAATAAATTATCAATCTCAAAACTTTTTTGAAATAAATTATAGAATTACAAAAATAAAATTTAATATAAAATATAAAATACTACATCATACTTATATTTTTATGTTCTCGATGGGGACATTTATAAATTGTTCAAACTTAATTAGTTTTTTCAGCAGAAAAAATACCAGATCCTGATATTCTATTGAATCAAAGATCATCATATACATTCAGTCAAAGACTGTCTCCATAAGGTTCAGCAAGGGATCCTCTTAACTCGACGAGTCTCCGTCATCATACCATGGTCAGAGGGACACAGCCTGTTGTATTGCAGGCTTTTATCATCACTCCTGTATAGACAGGTCAGATTTTTATCAGTTTCTTGATATGAGCAGAAGTAACATAAATCATGAGCATAAGAAGATGACAGAACGTCTCTTCATGGGATTGCTTAGATCCCAGCTAATGACAACATAATATAGTGCTTTAAGGGCCAGCACATACTAATATAACTTAAAATTACCATGATCAGTAATCTTGCCAAAGAAATATTCCTGGAAATTCCCAAAGCCTGAATCAAGGGAGAGTGCAAATTTTGAGAGACTATCGGCAATCTGGTTATGCTCACGATATATGTGTTTCATGATCATATCCGGAAAGTTATGAAGTAGTTCTCTTATATCATCACACCAATGACTCAAATGAGGTAAGTTCAGCGTGCCTTTTTCTGTAGCCCATGATATGATGACAAGGGAGTCTCCGAATAAAGAGTGAAGAGGGATTCCCATAAACTTTGAGACAGAGAGAAGAGCCCATAGAGCCATCAGCTCTGATTTAGTGTTTGTACTTCTTCCACAGCCCATGGAGAAATGTATGCTGTGGGAGCTACTCAAATACAAAATAAAACCTGCCCCCCCTATGTTCTTGGCGGCTGCACCATCAAAAAACCCACAAGGATACACCATCTTTGGAGGCAGTCCTACCATTCTGTTTTTAATCTTTTTGACAGGCACAGAGTATGTATGGAAGAGCATATCAATATGGTGAAGGACCGGATTGACCGTTGGATTTTTTCCCTCGAAGATACATTTATTCCTGTGTTTCCAGATAGACCATAAGGTGAAAAACGGCAGGTATAACTTGGGATAGTCCAAAGAATGATCTCTAACCCAATGTTCCAGATACAATCGAACCGTAGTTCTAGAGGAAGCTTTTTTAAAGGATCCGAGGTCAAAGTGTTCAGATACAGCAGCGAAAGTGTTCTTTGTAAAATGGCATTCCAAGAACAGATGCTGGGCAGTTTCTTCCTCTTTTTTGCAGAGCTGACAGCAGCTAGGACCCTGTAAGCCACATTTGATGAGCTGATCCCATGTTAATACTTTATTTTTAATGAGAAGCCAAATAAAGCATCGAATTTTTTCAGGTATATTATATTTTTAATTAGTTTGCCCGTACAAAACCTTGATTTTTTAAAAACAACCAATTTTTAGATTTGTAAAATTTAAAAATAATTAAATTTCTTAATTTTAAAAATATTTCATTAGTCGTTTGGCAGGTGACGTCACCAGGCCTCCAGCGTCATCGGCGGAGGTGATGTAAGGCTGAAAAACCAAGTGTCAAGCACAGGTTGTTGCATTAATGGAGTATCTTGATTCAATTGATTTGGCTCGATCTGAGTCTGCTGGCATTGCTGTTTAGACAAACCTTTTTACTTTGTAACTTGCTTTGGAGCCTGACGATACTTCAGACCCAGGTACTGCCATTAAATCTGGTCAACAACAATAAATGTTTATCGTTCACTTCAACCTACTACATTGCCTTTTATACAGACTACGAGTCGACACGCTTCTATTTCAATATTCACTCATTCATTGCAGCGTCTACCATGATGATTACAACCATAAGGAATACACTATAACCGAGATCAGATGCAATGCATTTGGAGATATTTGAAAACATTTGGAAAATTATCATTATCTTAAAAGACATCAATTTGCGAAGTAGTCATGAATGGATTTTCCACCAGACATTCGATGACAGCATCCTACAGTACATATGCTAGCAGCTGCAGTGTATGCCGTGCTATTTAGTAAATGTTTTTCCATCAAACACTGCTCTTACAACCATTTTTTTCCGGGGAGTTTGATTGTATACCCTCATTGTAATTGAAATTCCGCCAAAATGACTTGAAGCCCTTGAGATTGCATGATCTGAGGTTAGAAACCAGCTAATATATTTTGGTAAATATTTGAAAGCTTTTCGTCTCAATCAGTGGACTCCTATAGCTCAATCCTCGAGCGTTTTCTTGAATGAAACTGTGGGGTCGAAGTGAGGATTGTGAGAGAGCTATGAGAGGTCGAAACGTGCAGTTTATAATCTTGGTTGTTGTGGAGGAACAACTGGTGCAGTTGCTTCTAAGATAAGGTTTGTAAATAGAGGCGGCCCCTCCAAAACTCCTCATTCATTAGCAAGTGAGGCGACAAGGTAGGGTGCTTAAGGAGAGCCAAATTAGACGTCGTTTACCATCATCCAACAGGATTCCTATTCAATAGGGTATAATCTCCTTACTTAGCGCCCAACCATTTCCAAAACACCCATTTTATTTAATATATCGGATGCGCCACAAAAGTGAGTGCATTTCCAGGCCGACATTTGGTTTCTCCTAGTGATTTACGGAATTATTGCAAACTGGTTTATTCCCAGTGGCTAGTTATCGAGGTTAGTTATTATGAATTGATTGTTAAGTAGAATGAGTCCTTCTGTTGATTAAATAGTGTTTTAATGTTGGTTTAATAATCCTCTGTGGTTGAATTGTGAAATTTATAAGCAGTCACATCCCTGGTTGAACCCTGGAACTCTCAATTGGGCAGCCCTCTTAAAATAAAAGAGTATTTTACTTATATACCCATTTAATAACTATTTGAGTGTGTTTTGAATCCAATTTATTATTTCTATCTTGGTAACTGTTTGAATGTGTCCTTCTGTTGGTTGAATAGTCTTTTAAAGTTGGTTTAATAATCCTCTATGGTTGAATTGTGAAATTTATAAGCAATCACGTACAGCAATAGCTGCAAGTTTTCAAGCCTTAATAGTTCAAACCTTTTTCGTTGGTTTGATAATCCTCTGTGATTGAATTTTTCAGTATTAATGGACAGTTCAATATTCATCCCAAAGGAAGAGTATAACCGCTATTCATTAAAAGATGAACCATTAAAAATTGTTGCTAAGATAAATATAGTAAATAACGTACACTTATGTCATAGATTGCACAAATACCTTGGCCAACTATCGTTGGATTAATAGTTTGTAGATTGTACCAAAGTTGGTAACCAATGGTTTCTTCTATGTTCATGTATTTGTAACATGAAAGCAATTTGCAACATCAATAACAAGGGTAGTAGCTGCTCAGCAACCGGCTGAAATTATGGCCTGCTTGCTGCCCCTATTCAATTATTATCTAAGGGGTTATTAACAGCTTATAATATCCTTTTGGTAGGGCTATCTTTATACCTCCTTCTTTTTATCCAGCCTCCTCTATCTCATGTTTATATATATAAGTATCAGCATAGTTACAATCTTCTACAACTCGGATAACATTTGTTATTGGGAAAGGGCTCAATATATATATACTGGTCTACCCATAAAAGCTCACTCGGTAATCACTTAATCTAGGCATGGGTAGCACTTTCATATTCATTATTTATCTCTTCACAAGCCTAATGCTTAACTTGTACCAGACCTGCAGCTCTCCTCCTTTAATTGGAATCCGTGGGTCTCCATTCCCCCGGCACTATTATTATCAGCTTGAAATGTCGAACTCTTCAATGGAATTGAAGGCCTTGACTAAAGGCTACCCAAAATCTATATCTGATAGTTGTGGCATCTAAAGGCGGTTTTAGTAGTGCATCCTTTTATTATATTCCAATTGTCCGAAATTACCATACTCCAGGTACATTTCCAGTTATAATTTTAGCCTTCAGGATTATCTTATTAAATTGAGCACATAGATCTGTAGACAAACACACAACTCACAAAGTAGATCACACAATTTACTCAGCAATTGAAGAATGAAACAATGCAAAAATGGCTTGCAGCTGTGAATGCTTTCATTAATCAAAAAGTAATCAGATAATAATTACAATGAAGTACAATGGCTTTAATAGCCACATGAAATTCCAATCCACATGAGAAAATTCGAATTGACAGACTCTACTTAACTGTAGGTAACTAAGACCTTGTCTAAATCACTATCGGAGGACTCAAAACCATAACCGGAGTTCATCGGAGCTCTAAAACACAACTCAAGTACTACATTCAGTGTTGATTAAGGCTAACTGACTGTGGTAGGTGAGAAATGTGCCCCTCTTGAGTGCAGTCAAGTAAACCTAGCGCTAACTGAATGTAGAGGACTAGAACTGAATGTAACTGACTCCTAATTTAGCTTAACTAGTCATCAACTAAACTGAACTGACCTTGGTTGGTTTTGGCACTCCCAGTGGCTTCCTAAATTGTAGGGATTGGTCTAAGAGGCTCCTAAACTGATGCAATTAAGTGCAATCAGTGGCAGTAAGCCTTAATTAGTGTTCCCCGCACTTTAGTTACTGAAACATGTGCCCCAATTAGGCCAAGTGGACCCAATGGTGCTAATGACTATAAATAGACTGGATGGACTCTCGATTTAGACATTACTCATGATTTAGACATATGACCAAATTTGGACAAGGGAGGATTAATAATCCTAACACCCCCCCTGAATGCTAACTTGGACAATCTGTGGGCCTTGGTAACTAAGACCATAGGTCACCCATTACATCAAGTAAAAATAAAGTAACTGCTTAATACAAGGAGCTGGGGCAAAAACCACATGGGAAAAAAGCCCCCCTCTATCTAAGTATGTAGAATCGGGTCTCAAGTTTGAAAAACTTGAAAATATGTTACTGCAATGTTCATCTCTGTGAGGTAGCGAAGCAACATGCATGGTGTGTTGTGCACAGGTATTCTGGGGCCTGGCATGTAAACTTCTCCTTCTTCTCCAAAAAAGATGATGGGAGGAAGGAGGAATGTAACCTTTGTCTCTTGTTGAATGAAGAGGTGTATGATCATATCCATTCTTCTGAATGTAGTGAGACTGAGCCCTTGCCATATAGCATCTTACAGGGAGTCTGTTGCATCTTCCTGAAAGAGGTAAGATTGCATGGCATAGCACAAAGGTCTTTCCTTTCTGAGTGTCAAGTGAGTTTCCAGTCATCTTCCTAGCTTCCAGTTTGGAAGTAGGGACTGAATCTAGATCTGAGTCACCCTGAATCTCAATCTCATAAATTGATAAAGATGGATCTGCAATACTAGTAGAAGCTGTAAAAGAAGTAGATGCAATGATTTTACCTTCCCTTGCAAGTGGCTGCTGAGAGTGCACCGGTTCTAAAGGAGGCATGAAATGTGAGAACTCATATGCTTTTGAAGCATGATTTGCAGTACCCTTTGCTATGATGCTCCCAGTACAGATATCTGTGATCTCCACTGAGTCAGGACCAAAGATCACTCGCTTTGGAGATCCAGTATGGGTCATCTGATAGACAGATAACAGGTTTGAAGCTAGGGAGGGAACAAATAGCACATCTTTGAACCTTCCATGTTCAAGTTTGACAGAGCCCTTCCCCTTTGTTTTGACTTTACAGTTATTGCCCATCTGAATACTAGCACCATCAAAGGACTAAAAAGAAGAGAATGATTCTCTAGATGCAGCCATATGGTTGGAAGCTCCAGAATCAATTAGGAAGACATGTGATGATGTGGAGAAAGCCTTCAATGCATGGCCTTTCCTTTGGTATTGTTCATATTCTTCTTCTTCAGAGTCATCCTTCCTTGCGCTATTAGGTACATAAATGTTATGTTTCTTCAAAAGAAGAGCCATTTCATCAAGTTGTCTTCTCATACAGGATCTTTCTGAATGAAAGCCCCTTCCACAGTAAGAGTAGAGGACCTTGCCTTTGCCATTCTTCTTGCTTCTCTTCGAACCTGAAGGTCTTTTGACTGCTCTTTCTTCACAGGGAACTCATCTCTTTTCTTCCCTTTGTCATTCGCTACCTTATCTCCTCTTGCAACTAGAGCTAGATCTTTGGGAGATCGAATGATCCCCATTTGGATCAACTTATCATTCTCGGAAATAAGAGATTGTATGAAGGCATCAAGAGTGGGAATCTTCCAATTTGGAGTAGTGAGCCTTACTGTTTGGAAGGTGGATACAAAGACTGAGTAGTCTGAGTTGAGCTTTGAGAGAATGGCAAGGATGAGCTGATCTTCATCCTTCTCCACTTTGCATTGCTTCAACTGATATATCAGATTCTTGAACTTTGTGAAGATTTCATTTAGAGATTCGAAATTGGATGGATTGAGAGTAATCAGGTCATTTTCTAGCTGATGAATCCTCATCTTATCCTGCTTATCAAATAAGGAGGCAAGCTTGTCCCAAACCTCCTTGGGAGTCTTCAATTCTTGGATGTGGAACCAAAGATCTTTAGAGACTGAGGAGAGCAAGTGTCCATGGGCTTCATCAAGCCTGTTCATGTACTTAGCTTTGTCTTTATCTGAATCTGGCTCTTCCTCTGTGTCTTCTATGAGTCTGAAGAGCTGCTTGGTGCGGAGCATTACCACCATGTCTCCCTTCCACTGGTGATAGTTGAAGGGAGTGAGAGGCTCCACTGAATGAGCCATTTTGAATGTAGTAAGAAGAACTGAGCTGCTGTAGCGAATGTAGTGAGAAGAAAGGGATGCTTGTAGCGAATGCTGTAAGAAAAGTTGATAACCTGTCACACAATCAAACATACAAAGTAAGGTCGACAGTCTGCACTTTTGGAATTTCCTTCACACCCAACATAGTTGATCAAGCAAGCTTGATCAACAATTTCCTAACTTGGGATATTAAGTGGTAAATTCTCTGCTTCTGGTGCAATACTAGAAGGAGCAATTTGCTCAAAAAGAATGATCCGGCTGGAGATCTGAGGAGGAGAGGTGTCTTGTCCACCAAGGCTTTGATGCCATATTAAATTGAGCACATAGATCTATAGACAAACACACAACTCACAAAGTAGATCACACAATTTACTCAGCAATTGAAGAATGAAACAGTGCAAAAATGGCTTGCAGCTGTGAATGCTTTCATTAATCAAAAAGTAATCAGATAATAATTACAATGAAGTACAATGGCTTTAATAGTCACATGAAATTTAAATCCACATGAAGAAATTCGAATTGATAGACTCTACTTGACTGTAGGTAACTAAGACCTTGTCTAAATCACTATCGAAGGACTCAATAGTTAACTGAGCTTGTCTAAACCATAACCAAATTTCATCGGAGCTCTAAAACACAACTCAAGTGTTACATTCAATGTTGACTAAGGCTAACTGACTGTGGTAGGTGAGAAATGCGCCCCTCCTGAGTGCAGTCAAGTAAACCTAGTGCTAACTGAATGTAGAGGACTAGAACTGAATGTAACTGACTCCTAACTTAGCTTGACTAGTCATCAACTGAACTGAACTGGCCTTGGTTGGTTTCGGCACTCCCAGTGGCTTCTTAAATTGTAGGGATTGGTCTAGGAGGCTCCAAAACTGATGCAATTAAGTGCAATCAGCAGCAGTAAGCCTTAATTAGTGTTCCCCACACTTTCATAACTAAAACATGTGCCCCAATTAGGGAAAGTGGACCCAATGGTGCTAATGACTATCAATAGACTGGATGGACTCCCGATTTCGACATGACTCCTGATTTAGACATATGACCAAATTTGGACAAGGGAGGATTAATAATCCTAACATATCTGAGTTTATCCTTGTTGCTAACAAATAATCCTAACCAGAACGAAAGTTTCTGTCATTCATCTTGCAATTGACAATGTCTAAAGACTTCTTGGGCTGGTAACTGTTTATGGAAATAGTTACTATTCATTTCAATTCTTAATGGCGTATAAGGTTTGGTTTTTGGGAACTACATACAAGTATGTGGGATCTCTGTCATCCTAAAGTACTTTATTTTTTTTTATTTTTTTGAACCTAAAATAATAATAGTTTGGTAGTAGTCCATCCAATGCACCATATAAAATCCATGGCCTAACTTAGTTATAAGTGGATTGTAAAATAAAAGTGTGGAGGAAATCCAGTTAAGCATAAATTAAAATCCATCGAAAGGAAGTCCCTTCGCCTCATAGGGATTTGGACGAGCTGGTAACTCCATGAGTTCAGGTTTTGAATCTCCATGTATATTTCTTTTTCCCTTTAACATTTAGTTTTCCCACAAGAATTTACAGTTGGGAGGTCTCTAATGCCTATGAGTGAATTATATTGTTATTTTTGTATGTGGTTGTGCAAAGTCGAGTCTTAGGGTTTCTCTAATCTGAGTTTTCTAGTTCCCAACACGGTGACCTACGGTTGGGAGGTGGATGCCTCACCACAATTCTACAGTTACTATCAAGCAAAATTGCTCTAGGAATTCTAGGTTGCACTATTTACATTTACACAAGAGGAAGAAAACAAGCATAATTTTAAATTTGGCATGAAATTGAGCCCGACATTCCAATACTTCTAAAACTTTAAATTCAAAACCCACTCATTCTTACAGATATGTTTTTTAATTGGAGGATATACTCACTTGAATTTATGTGCAGCTATGGGTGAGGCATGCACCTCCCAACTGTAGGTCACCCTACTGAGAACTAGAAAACTCGGACCTGGATTTATGTGCAGTTATGGGTGAGGCATGCACCTCCCAACCGTAGGCCGCCCTACTGAGAACTAGAAAACTCATATTAGAGGAACCCTAAGACTCGAATTTGCACAACCACATGAAAAAATAACAATATAATTCGCTCATAATGCCTATGAGACCTCCCAACTGTAAATTCTTGTGGGCAAACTAAATGTTAAAGGGAAAAATAAATATACAGGGAGATTCAAAACCTGAAATCATGGAGTTGTCAGCTCGTCCAAAACCATGCGAGGCGAAGGGACTGCCTTTCGTTCATGTTTCCAGCAACTCATTCGGGAGAAAATCATATGGGATTGCACAATTTGTGTAGCGCGGAGTTTTGAAATCTAGCTTTTTAATTATGGGCTTCAAAATATTTTATATTTGGATTTACTTGGGAGAACGACACCTGTCACTCTCAGACGGTTTAGCTCTCGCAATAGATTTTGGTTTGATCAGTAATCCTATGCATTTTTTTATTGTTGGTGCAGGTATTAATGTCCATAGAGATAGGTGTTTGATCTTTGACTCCCAATAATTCTAGGACTTGGTGGGATCTTGTTGAGGATCTGGTTGATTGAATCCTGAACTCATGGAGTTACCAGCTCGTCCAAAACCCTGTGAGGCGAAGGGACTGCCTTTCGATCATGTTTCCCACAACTCACTTGGGAGAAAATCATATGGGGTTGAACAATTTATGTAGCGCAGAGTTCTTGAAGCTATATTTTTAATCATGAGTTTCAAAATATTTTATATTTGGATTTATTTGGGAGAACGACACGTGTTACTCTCATACTGTTTAGTTGTCCCAATAGATTTTGGTTTGAGCTAGGTCATCAAGTGAGTGGTGAGTATATATACCCAATCCTCTTTCAAGTGAACATGAATGCTTCAATCTTATAAGCAAGGATATAGTCTGTGGTCCACAGATTCAATCTCTTTAGTCGAGTCTGAGCAGTAATCAGGTATGCTTGAATACCTTTCTAATTTAGAATGTTTGCATGTTCGTGTTTGTTGTGTCTTTTATTATTATTATTATTATTATTATTATATATATATATATATATATATATATGGTTATAGTAAAATTAATTTTGTTATTAATACATAATATTATTTATATAGTGTTGGTAATAACTCCCGATTCCAATTGATTATTCAAATGCAAATGCCTATATTTATACATTTCATGAGGCGGTTGATTACCAAC
>LPNX010160826.1:25313-58182 GCA_001517045.1 Pseudotsuga menziesii | reverse complement strand
GAATCCCCCATGTTTTGGTTATTATCAATCCTAAAATGAGGGAATATTATGCGAAGGTGATAGTGGTAACTCTTCCAAGTTCCACTTGAGTTTTCACTTGGTGAGGACTCTGCACCTTAGATGAGAGTTTAAGTGGTAACAATTACAACAAAACAAATAACAAGGTCATGTTTGTTGAAATGGGAAATAAAACCATAACAAATAATGGTACACAAGCGAGAATAAAGAAAGAGAAGGGTACAATTCCATCCAAAAAATAATGAGAGGAGGATAAAGACGTATTATTTAATGGTCCAATATTTTGGTGTTGGAAGGAGTGTTATAACAAAGACTACAAGGAATATGGACCCAATAGTTGATAACAACAATAGTCCAAAACACACAAAAAACAAATTGGGAAAGTGGGCAAGTGACAACATAAAAAAAAATTACTGGGAAAGAAGAGATAGTAACAAGACCAAATGATAGAGAAGGTTTAGGTAAAGGAGGACAAGGAGATGATTAAATAACTACAAGTAAAAGAGAGACTCTATATTCACAAATACATAACATAAGTATATAATTGAAGAAGTAGAAAAAGATAAAGATAAAAAGGTAATAACTAGGCTAGTTCATTCAGATTTAAAAATGGAAACCTCGGTGAACATGGCATGTTGATCATGCATAAGGGACATTACATAGCACAGGCCTTAGTGAAAAAGGCAAAGGAATCAATTCACGAAGAAGTGTCAATAATGTTGCACTTTGTGGAGACCGTCAAAGTTGAATGGAGAGAAATAGGAAACCAATTTCGGGAGACAAAGAAGGAGGCTTTTCCATATAGGAGGTAAGATGATCAACAAGTTGATAGACAAAGATGATCATGCCACCACACTAAAAATGAAAATTAATCACTCCAAAATGAAACATATTGTGATTGGTGGAAAATGAAGGTTATCCATTGGTAATAAACATTGGATCAAGGGGAACCCTTGCACAAAAATCACCCAAGTTCCAATTAATGATGGCATATCTGCTAATGTTTAAGAAAAATTGAATATGTTTGAACTTTAAAACCTTTTTTATCAATGTGAAAATACCGAAAAATGAATCAATGAACCATGAAAACATTCAACGACATAAAGCATTCATCCATAACACAAGATGTACCCTCGAGAAAATCCTCAAAACAGAGAGGATGAAAGAACCCAGTAATTCTTCAGAGTATAATAGATATATTGTAGAGAATGAATTTTACAACATTAGTATATTTCTCAATAAGAGAGAACACAGAGCAATATAGAAGAGAGATCCACTATAAAAAATATAATGAACTTGCTATGTGCCCATCACATTAATAACATGTCAAAACACCATCCATGCAAAGAATAGGGAACTGGTGTGATGAGAATGCTCCCTTAGTGCATAATAATGTGTCTTGTATGCACTAGTTCCAAGTCGGTGCCTTGGATTCCTCACCATGCACAGTATATGTGCCATACCTTCAATCGGGGTCATTAACTAGTATTTAACTGACTTTGGAGTGATCTTAACACTAACTGAATGTTGATCACTTAGTTAACATGATAACATAAGTGTCATGTTGCTTTAACTCAAGTGTCGTCCATGCAAAACACTTTATTTATTATTTATGAACTTTGCATGGACCACTGTGAGTTTCTTAATTACCTAACTGAATGCATATGTTAATATTTCAATTGTTTCTTTAACTAAGGCATTGATTGAGGCATTCATATTTAACTAAAGCTTACTAATTCAATTTCATTATTTCATCTTCATGGGAAATCCGAATTCTCTTCCTCTTTATCTATTTATTGCATATCTCTTTATATTTACCTCATGGTTTAGGTGTTAACCTTAATCATATATCATATCATATTATACTCAGAATAATTTCCACATTCTATGATCATATTATATTACCCAGGACCATATAGTCCTATGATAAAGTAATTCACTCTAGAGGTGATCAGTCTCTAGATGAGACTTAATAGATTTATCCATATCGAATGACCATGTTTAGTAATATATCACATTGTTAAGTTTTATGTTTTGCTACATATTAAGTCCTAACTTGATCAGCATTTAATATATTTTCAGAAAAAACAACATGAAGAGGATCATTGAAAGAAATACAATCACAAGGTACACATCAATTTACCCTGGGAAACCCAAAAGGGAAAAACCCAAATAAAAATCCTCAATATAGATCACCAGAATGCAATGACCAAAGAACAAGGTCTCATGAGAGAGAGAGAGAGAGAGAGACCAAACCCCATGCATAAGAGCCAAAACACCAAAGACACTTATCCTCTTCCTCCTCTATCCTTCCTTCTTTCCGTCTCTTATACAATACTTGAGTGAGATAGTGTGTATAAATGAGGGAGGGAACCTCCCTATTTATACTAGTTTCCCAACTGACATTTTACCTAACCGGGTCGACCTATCAAATTGACAAGGCTAACCTACCTAGGTAAACTCACAATAATAATTATATTATTCTTTTCTGGGAACTATTGACCTGAGTTACAACATAGGGCTTACCTCATGAATTTAACATGACATTTTACATTAGTGACATCTCCTGAAGGAGGAATAATAATAATCTAAAGTACAAGTAGAATATTCTTCAAAGTTACATTATTTTAACACTCCCCCTTAATAAGAAGGGTGGTCTACTGACAACAACAACAAATCGTGTGGCTCTACACAACATCATCAGAAGGAGGGAGGAGGAATCATCAACATCATATTTTGGAACATCATCGGGTACATCTAGAGATCATCGAAAGTTTTGAACAACATCATCATCTACAACACGGAGCTAGAGTATCATCACCTACAGCATGGAACTGGGGCATCATCATCTGCAGCATGGAACTAGAACATCATCATATGCAACATGGAGCTAGAGAATCATCATCTGTAGCATGGAACTAGATCAACACCTGTAGCATGGAGCTAGAGCATCATCATCATTTGTAGCATGGAACTAGATCGTCACATGTAGCATGGAGCCAGAGCATCATCATCATCTGTTGGAACATCATCATATGCAACATGGAGCTGGAGCATCATCATCATCTATTGGAACATAATTATATGCAGCATGGAGTTGAAGCATCATCATCATCATCTGCTGGAACATCATCATATGCAACATGGAGCTGGAGCATCATCATCATCTATTGGAACATAATTATATGCAGCATGGAGTTGAAGCATCATCATCTGCTGGAACATCATCATATGCATCATGGAGCTGGAGCATCATCATCTGCAGCATCGAACCGGATCATCACCTACACCATGGAGCTGGATCATCATCAACAATAGAACTGTTGGAACGCCATCATCGTCATCTTCACAATATATAAACGGATACATCACTAACAACAACAGCACAAGGTTGGCTCATCAACATAAATATAGAATAACAACAATAACAACAACACGAGGTTGGATCATCATCATAAATCTGAAATAACAACAATGACGATCACACGAGGCTAACTCATCAGCATAAATTTGGAATAACAACAACAACAATATGTGACAGGTATAACAACATCAATATCAACCCCTCAAGTCTAGAGTAACATCATCTATGACAACAGAATGAGGCAGGTGAATCAACAACCAACATGACCCTTCCTTTCGGAATTATAGAATCATGGACAGCATTGATGATCCTTTCCTTTCATATTTTACGGGGTCATGGACAACACATGTGATCCTTTACTTTCAAAATTACAAAGTCATGAACAACACATCTATGGTACTCAGATGATTCTTCCTCTTTCGCGATTACAGGATCAAGTCTTTACGGATCCACCAATACTGATCATATATACATTTTTGGTACCCAGACCATCCTGACTCTTTCAGGATTACGCGATCAATTCTTTACGGAGCTACCAATATTGATCACACATATATCTGTGGTACTCAGACAATCCTTCCTTTCGATATTACAGGATCAAGTCTTTACGGAGCTACCAATACTGATCACACATATATCTTTAGTACTCAGACAATACTTCCTTTCAGGATTATGGGATCAAGTCTTTATGGAGCTACCAATACTGATCACACCTAACACATACATACACAGGACGATCTTTCCTTTTGGAAATACGGGATCAAGTCCAACATGGATGATCCTGCCTTTCGGAATTGAAGGATATCCAACCAACATTTTAGACGATCCTTCCTTTCGGAATTACGGGATCAAGTCAACATCTTTGGAAATCCTTCCTTTCAGAATTACGAGATCAAGTCCATCAACTAACATCTTAGACAAACCTTCCTTTCGGAATTATGAGATCACTTCCATCAACAAACATCTTAGACGATCCTTTCTTTTATAATTACGGGATCAAGTACATCAACATCTTGGACGATCCTTCCTTTTGAATTACGAGATCAAGTCCATCAACTATCATCTTGGATGATCCTTCCTTTCAGAACTACGATATCAATTCCATCAACTAACATCTTGGATGATCCTTCCTTTCAGAATTACGAGATAAATTCCATCAACATTGTAGACGATCCTTCCTTTCGAAATTATGGGATCAAGTCTATAAATCAACATTTTAGACGATCCCTCCCTTCAGAATTGCAGGATCAAGTCTAAGGATGATCAATCCCAATTGAGTTATCTATTGTGTTTAGGATACCATAGTATCATCAATACTAGTCCCCCTTTCAAGGGAATTCCTTACGAACAACACATAGCTTGTCTCTGAAGTGTTCAAACTTCACACAAGACAAAGGCTTAGAAAACACATCTACGACCTACTCATATGTGCTCACATATTGGAGTTTTATAGATGACTTATGCACAATGTCACGAATGTAGAAGTATTGGATTTCAATGTGCTTCATCTTATAATGGAATACAGGGTTCTCTGTCATCTTCATGCACATTTGGTTATCACATAAAATCATGGTGGCATCCATCTCCAGATCGAATAGATCTAATAACAAATTTTGAATCCATATGGATTCACAACTAGAATAAGTTGCAATATATTCGGCTTCTGTAGTGATGAGAGAAACACTGGACTACTTCCTTCTTAGCCATGGGATCATGGTTGACCCCAGACTGAAACATCATTTTGAAGTGCTCTTTCTATATGAGACACTTCCTATCCAATCTGAATCTATATAACCATACAGTCTGAAGTCATGATATCTAATATAACTGATGCCATAGTCTATCGTACCTTTCAGGTACCTCATCACATGCATTTCAACTACCAGGTGAACATGTATGGGCTCAACCTGATACTGACTCAAGGTGTTCACAGTAAAGCATATATCTGGTCAGGTATTCGTTAGATGTATCAATGAATCAATAATCAGTTTGTATAGTGTCATATCCGCTGGTTTTGATGAAGCATTAGCCATCAACTTCAAATGTGTATCCATGGGTGACGCCATGGCTATACATTCCAACATATCAAACCTTTTCAGTATTTCTACTACATACTTCCCTTGGTTAAGGAAGATTCCTTTTGGGCTCTACCATACTTCAAAACCTAGAAAATAATGCATCAATCCAATGCCTTACATCTCAAATTGCAGTGATATTCTTCTTACACTCTGAAATTTTCTTTGGAATTACCTATTAGGAATAAATCATCCACATAAAAAAATAATATGGCAGGTTCATAATCCATAATCTTGGAGTAAAGTTTAGGATCAACCTTACTTTTGGTAAATCTCAAGCTCGTCAGAAAACTATTGATTCTTCCATACCAATCTCTTGGAACTTGCTTGAATCCATACATACCCTTCTTCAACTTATATACATGTGTCCTCCGGTCTTCGACTTCAAAACCTTGTGGTTGTTCTATGTACACTTCTTCTTCAATAACACCATTTAGGAAGGTTGTTTTCACATCCATCCGGTGTAACTAACATTTGAATGCAAGTGCCATGATGGTTCTGATACAAGTGTACCTTACTACAAGAGAAAATGTTTCTTCATGATCAATTCCTTCCTTTTGAGAGAATCCATAGGCCACAAATATGGCTTTGTATTTCTCAATACTTCCATCAGTTGTATGTTTTATCTTGTAGATCCATTTGAAATATACCACACTTTTACCTTTTGGTCTGGTAACTACTTCCCACACATCATTCTTCATTATGGGTTGGTATTCTTTCATCAAGGAGTCTACCCATTATCTCTTTTAAACTGTTGCTTCAAAATAAGTAGGTTCTATGTCTACAATATCACGCATCAAAGCCATATAACTAGGAAATGGCTTTGGCTTCTTACTTTGTCTTGAGGAGCCTTCTGGAGCACCATACCTTTATGCTTCTTGAATAATATCACGAGCCCAATTTGGATTTATCTTGTGGGATATATTCATGCGGAGAGGTTCTTGGGGCTCCAACATATCATGCTCTTCTGGAACTCATCATCAAGAGAAGGTGCAACTTCTTTCATCAATTCTGCGGCTCTGGGAGCTACAACTTCTTCATATGTTTCTTCAAGTTGTCACTTTATTGATTTATTGAGAGTGGTATCTTCATCAAAGGTTGAATCCTGCTAATTTCCATATGATGCTAACATGTTATATAGATTTTGAAGACCTTGGAGACTTCAGAGTATCCAACAAATATTCCTTTCTTTTTAGAAGGATCCAACTTAGTTTTTTCACTTTTGGAATATGAACAAACACTGGACAACCAAATAACTTGAGGTGACTTACCTCTGATTGTTTCATGTGAACATTTCTTCAGGGGTTTTGAACCGAAGTGCACTATGGGATATTTTGTTTTGGACATATATTGATGTTCTTATTGTTTCATCCCATGAGTGCATACGAAGATATTGATCATGGATCATAGTCTTCACGGCTTCCATAGTTGTTTGATTCTTCCTTTCAACAACGCCTTTACATACTCCTTCATGATCAGTCTCTTATATTTGGTAGACCCATGACTAACTTTCTCATGTGTGGTAAGGCTTTGTATTTTATGTGAGCAACACTTATATGCCATGGGTCACATGGACTTGTAGTATCATGAATCAAGGTTTCTTCTGAACTTTCAATTTATGCAGGCCACCTTCTTTTGTCCCAATGACAGATACATATTCTAGATATTTTCCTCTAGGCCGCATAAGAACTTTACCATCTATAAAACATATTCTTCCATTTCTTCTTTTGCTAACTTCCTAGGAGGCTCTTCTTCTTCTTCTTCAGCTAAGAGAGCGTGATTTCTTTTGTTATTCTTCCTCTTATATTATTCTTTTCCTGTTGGAAAATTTCTGGCAATGTATCCTATCTTATCATAATGGTAACATTGATAAGAGGATAAATCATTCTGCTTATAATCTCCCTTTTTGTTCTTTTGAAAATTTTAAAGATGATAAGACCCCTTATGAGTTTCCTTCTAGAAATGATGTTGTCCTTTTCTTCTTATAGTATAAGTAGCTAGAGAAGGCTCATCATCTCTAAGTAGTACTTCTCGGTTTGCTACTCTAGCTTCCCCTTGAACACATTCTTCCTCATAGCACTCAGAAATTCCTTTAGTTGTGGAAGGAAAACTTCAAAGGTAACCACAAACCGAGATGTAGGGATGGAACCTAGCCCTTTCAATCCAAAGAGGGCTCTCTCCTACAACTTAGTCACTCAATACCACTATAGCATTTGGTTGTGTTATCAAGAACAATGACTAGATCTTTTGTGAAAAAGGGATTAAATTTTATTATGGTTGGCAGGGTAAGAGTATACCATTGGGCATGGAGTCGAAGGATAAGATAAATCAAAGTGATCAATATTGGTTACTGAGTGGTTCTGAGGAAAGGGGAATATAACTAATGCTATCTAGTTATTAATATTGTTGTAGTTTGGTGGGAGAATGAAGATAAACAATTCGTCAATCATGAAGCATCAAACGAAGATGAATTTCATGGATAAATATTAGATGAAATAAATGGAATGTTCAATTGTTATAATTCAGAGCATATATCATGAATTCTAAACCATTTTCTCCAATTAAACATTTGAAGACTAAACACATAAATGAGCAACTACAGTAAGAAAAAACATTAACAAGAAGGGATCACATCACCAGAAAACATCAACACATGAATCCTTGAAGAGGAAAAACCCTATACTTCTTGTCACATCCCCACCCCCCACCCCTCATCTCGACGATGGAGAGGACGCGACCAACATTATTGTTGTTAAACAGGAAATCTATCCCCATGAACATGATAATTAAAATGCATTGAATTAAAATCATACATAGATGCATTATACATGAAATAAACAGCGGAAGAAAAACACATTCATTCAAGCATTCAACATGTTCATAGTAATTCATAAAACAATGGTTTGCAGAGATTAAGCACAAGAATACTTATCTTGAAAAGAAGATGACCCGCAACTAGCTATGTCAATGCAATGTTCCACCCAACCATAGGCCAATGTGCTCATCAATCTCTCAGCATCACTTCCACCCCCGTGATGGGCATGATTTCCACAAGGAACTAGGGAACAACAGGCTTACACACAACAATAACATACATCCACAGTCAATCCAACACACAGTTCGGTTTCGTTGATTGTTTGGGTAAGCTAATAAACAACTGGGTTTCACATACTATTAGGGAAACAAGCCAATAACATGGGGATTCCTTGGATTTACTCAGCCAAGCAAACTTTACGTCAAACACACAGTCAACCAATTAACAAATGGTTCCTTAGACTTACCCAACCAAGCCAACCTTCCAATCAAACACAGGAATCCATCTAACAAATGGGTTTCTTGGACTTACTCTACCAAGCCATCATAAGGATGCACACAACAACAAAACGCACATGTTGGGTATGAAGGAAAACGCTTCTCAACCAAAAACGATTTGGTGAAGGGGGAAATCAACCCCTGGGTGGGATTCACATAGGAAAAAATGACCCTTACAAATCCCCATCTCATGGATTCGAATTCAGAAATGTTTATGGGCTTCATGTGGCCAAAATGACCTCAACAAACACCCAAAAATCGTGGGTCTCTTCTTCCATCTGCTGTGAAACCAAAACAATGGGTTTTCCTAGCCGGGTAATGAGGAAACAACAGCAAAAAACGTCCAGGAGAGAGCTCAACCCCTGAGAATTTCCAAAACAACTTCCCATCCATGGGGAAAATGAAGAAAACTCCTGCAAAACGTGAGGGAAAACACACAAGTAGACAAAAATGTGAATGAGAGAACTCTCCAAGCTTCCCCTATCATGAGGAATGAAGGACATGAATGCATAAGGGGTGAGTGAGTGGGTGAGTGAGTAATTTTTGGGTTCTTACCTGCCCATTAATCCAAAACACATTTTTCTAAAATGGGTGCTCTGCCAAATTCAAAATTGACCCCCATGCCTTGCCCATTCCCATGCAATAACTTCCTCAACGAACTTCTAGATGACTAGGCACAAAAGGACAAAATGGGTAGTTGACCACTTTATGGGTTTTCCCTTAGACATTTGGATTTTCCCCATTGGCTCAAGGGTTTGAATACCCCCCCCATATTCCTTGTGAAATCATGCCCCCGTCTCTTTAACGTTGCGGCACATAGCTAGTTGTGGTATTTTTATTAATTGCATAGTTACATGATGTCTCAAAACATATTGTGTTTGGCTAGCACATAAACCGTCGGCATCGATTTTAATTACCAAAACATAAAATACTAAATACATGGTGGGGCCTTTGCCTTGAGCTCCACACCACTATTTATTAACGCTATTTACATCATATGCAATTCAATACCATGAGGTCAAAACCGAGGTGTTACACTTCTTTATCGATCACCCTAACATTAAGTACATAAAAAATTTCTAAAACCAAAATTCTTTTTTCTCCCTCTCGAACCCCTACAATGTCTTTTTCATACAATGTACAGAGTATCATCCAACCCCCCAACTCAAAATATTGGGCCTTCTAGATCTTTTCTCAAAATAACACGTGTTACAACAAAAGTGACACATGTAACCTATCATCCACTCTCCAGGAAGTAGACGACAAAGAAAAGACATGTGTACAACTACTCCCTAATTTTCAGGACCCGTCACTTGACCAAATATTCCCTTAGCTTATCGAAGTATTGTTGACTAATGATATGGATGATCTCAAATTTGAAAATAAACTCCCACTTGTACCCTTCAAACCTACAAAGTTGGAATCAGCTGATTGTAATGCTGATATATCTCCTCAAAACTTGGGTTTTAATTGCTAGGTATCTTGAAGATGTTTCATTAATTGTTGATTTGTTACCTATAAATCTGGAACCAATATAGTCTCTCAAAAGACATTATCAAATTTATTCATGGCATTAAAGACTCTGGACTTGAAATCTTATGAATGGTATTCTATCTTTCTTTTAGGAACCTCTCCAACAATACAAAATTTCATCAAGTCTACATCAAAACATATTCCATACCTTCTATCTCCTACTAAATTTGCAATAACCTTTGCAACTACCAAAATTCTTTGGAACCCAAAAAGATGATCTTGCTCTGGCATGTTTCTCTTTAACATCATTACAAGTTACAATATTTGGTCTGCAGACCAACCGTTCTATAAATACTAATGTTACTGGCAAAATGGGCTAGGTGAAACATTCTGTGTATTCTCGTATTTTCTAATTATGTGCTCTACAAAGTCAAAGGCAATAATAAAAACATTTTGAAGTAGGACAAATTACTGCAAAACTCTCGTATAAGGCAGACTTGTGTTTTTAGTTTCACCAATGCTATGAATTGTAAATATTAGAATCAACATAATTTGGAGAACCAGGAGTCCACTAACAATGGAGGCATTGACTAATGTATCCAAACTAATCCTCCTCTATGAATTAGGTTTAGGTGTGAGAATATCCTCAAATTCATTTTAATAATCTAGGTAGTAATATGACCCTGCATTCTTTTGTTTCCCCTTGGTGTGCTTTGTTCCTGAAATGATATTATAGTCCCATACATGTTGTCGGAGAGTGGAGTGTATACTGATCATGATGCTTGGCGTGAACAAACAGATTTCGGAAGAACAAAAATAATTTTGAATCCATCCCGCTTGGATCAACAGAATGAATTTAGAGCCGACACGTAACACAACTTTAAACCATGGTAGAAATTCTGCACCGCTTTCCAATTGTTAAACCTCGAGAAAATAAAGGCTACAAAACGAAATGTTGGATTTTGATCTGAATATTTGAATAGTAAGATGCTCCATCATTTGGGTAAAATCAACACTTATAAACTTAAACATTCTCCTCATAACCTATGTCGGATGATATAACGGTCCTTGATATATGAAGAATAAGGTTTCTACATTCATTTGGCATCCAAACTGCGTTTACATGTCTTATTTGCAATGGGATATATATCCCACATTCTCATGGTACAAAGGATATTTTGGTTTTATATACAAAATCATTTCCATCCCAATTCGACGTGTGGTGCATAATATTATGCCCTTGTGGGATCCTCCCTTGAGACTTGGGCACAAGATATGTTTCTCATGGGTGCTTGGATAGTTTATGTATGTTGCAAATTTTTGGATATTGGGCCTTGGCCCAATATTTTTTAAGAAAATGAACATGGAACCCTGTATAAGCTCGAGAACCTTAAATTTGCTATAAAGCCAAGTTTTTTTAATTTAATTTTCCAATCTTATAAATTTTGTCCCAAATGCTAAAAAAAATTATTTTTCCCAATGATAACCGTGATCCTGCCCTTAATCTGCAATGCAATCACACTCTTGCAACCCATATTGGCCAAATAACTATTTTTTTACGAAAATACACAAACATTTAGCATGTGCTAACATTGGCTCCAACTAGGGATGGCGTCCTCCTTATAAGGCGCCAACAAACCTGTAGACCTGTGCCTATTCATTATCATTTGGTACTATAAACGCTTCAACCCATGACTTGTATATGTTCCATGCCTTCAACCGAAAACCAAACTACCAATACCGACGTTGAAAACCAAAACTAAAACTAACTACACACTGTTGAAAGGGATGCTCAGGGTGTTGAGCCAATTCATCACACCTACCTACTCTTAAACTTCTGAATGAATGCTCAATCAAGTGATACAAAAGTTCCAATGTAACCATGAAATGATATGGCTACTCACTTGAATTCTGCTCACACTTTCCTTGAGCAACCAGGAAAAATAAGAAAGTGGCAACTCATACTCCAACTTGAATCTAATCCCTCTACTAATGAAAAAATGATATCTACATTCATGGATGATTCCAATAGATAGGGAAAATAATCCTCAAGAACATGAATGGCTACCTTATTTTATGATCAACAACTAGATCATCTTCAAATGTGATGACAACAATTTGTTATTTCTTGCCATTCATATCATCTTCATAAGGATTCAATACCTTGATATGATTTCAGAGTTTCCCTCAAAATCTAATTCATAAATGTCATGTGCAAAGGCTAAATCTTGATTTAAAATAAGCTCATTTTTTTTATTTTCCATGTATGCAATTTCAAAACTCTAAATTTGATAAGATTCTTCTTGAAATAAAAACCCAAGATATGAAAGGATTGGGGAAAATTTTGATTGACTATCCCATTATTTCTCTTGGTGACTTAACATCTGACAAACTTGTTGCATATCTTCATCAACTAAGGGAGAAGGAACATGAGTCTCTTCATCAAGTTGTTGATTCCATTCATGGTTGTTCACAAGACTAAATCTCTGATCTGCTTCATTTTTAGGCAAAGGAGAAGTTATAATCTGCTAAAAAGTTTCCTGAGTATGACAACTAGCTTTCCAATTTCTGTTCATAATGTTGAAAAGTATTTTCATTCAAATCCTCTATTATTTCTTCATCAATGAAAACTTCATCGCCATAAAAATTTCAAGTGTGCCAAATGAAACTTTCAACATGTTCACAACAGCTTTCAAGTAGCAATAAAGAAGGACAGTAATTCTTTGTATTTCTCAAGAAATACTATATGCAAGTCTTATAAAGAATAAAGACTAGCAGGTGGTAAATTTTCATACTAGAATATTTCCTTTCCTTCCAAAGTGACCATGAACATCTTCATCAAGAAATAATCATGTCATTCAACCTTTATCTTAAGTGAATGCATATGAAACTTAATCAAATGTAAAGCAGCATCATCACCTTTTTCATCTTTGAATTTTGGCATATATGTTTTCCAATCTATATTAGGCATACGATTTGGAAAAGTTGGAATATGTGAGTGATGCATAGGAGAATACCTTGCATACATTGAACTCATCTTGAGGTAGTGGAGTCGCCAATGAAACTTTTAAATCTGGATTCTTCTAAAAATGGAATCGCCAAGGTGAATAATGCACAATCATTGTGTTCGATCTTTGTTCACCTTCAAAAACCAGATTTGATTATCATTCTTTCCAAGGGAATGTTTCTCTTTCGGTCTCCAGTATGGTCGCAAAAATGTTAGCACTCAGAAATTTCCTTTGGATGTGGAAGGAAAATTTCAACGGTAACCACAAACCAAGATTTAGGGATGGAAGCTAGCCCTTCCAACTCAAAGAGGGCTCTCTCCTACAACTCAGTCACTCAAGATCACTATAGCAATTGGTTGTTTGATTAAGAACATTGGATAGATATTTTGTAAAAAGAGGATTAAATTTGATGATGGTTGACAGGGTAAGAGTAGTCCATTGAGCATAGAGTCTAGGGCTAAGATAAATCAAAGTGATCAATATTGGTTACTAAGCAATTCCGAGGCAAGGGAAAGATAACTAATGTTCTCTTGTTATTAATATTGTTGTAGTATGGTGGCAGAATGAAGATAAGCAATCCATTAATCATGAAGCATCAAATGAAGATGAATTTCATGGTTAAATTTTAGATGAAAGAAATGGAATGTTCAATTGTTATAATTCAAAGCATATATCATGAATTCTGAACCATTTTCTCCAATTAAACATTTGAAGACTAAACACATAAATGAGCAACTATAGTAAGGAAAAACATTAACAAGAAGGGATCACATTACCAGAAAACATCAATACATGAATCCTTGAAGAGGACAAACCATGTACTTGTTTATTGATCACCCTAGAATTAAGTACATAAAATTTTTATGAAACCAAAGGTCTTTTTTTCTCCCTCCCAAACCCCTACAATGTCTTTTTCATACAATATATAGAGTAGCAGCCAACCCCCCAGCTCAAAATCTCGAGCCTTCTAGATCTTTTCTCAAAATAGCACATGTTACAAGAAAAGTGACACATGTAACCTATCATCTACTCTCCAGGAAGTAGAATACAAAGAAAAGACATGTGTACAACTAATCCCTAATTTTCAGGACCCGACACTTGACCAAAGATTCCCTTAGCTTATCGAAGTATTGTTGTGTATCCAGTTTTCATTTGTCATTGCTTCCTGAAACCTTGGGACTACTCTGCATACTCTACCACCTATCAATTTTTTGCCTCTTTTGTTTCCTAATAATATGGATCTGATTTACCATTTGATTGTCTATGTCTTGTGACCTTATAGGCACTCCTGGAAATTTTCTTTCTAGTGCTACAAAACTTTGACTAATGATCTGGATGATCTCAAATTTGAAAATAAACTTCCACTTGTACCCTTCGAACTTGCAAAGTTGGAATCAATTGATTGTGATGCTGATATATCTCCTCAAATTTTGGTTTTTAATTTCTAGGTATTTTGAATATGTTTGATTAACTATTGAGCTTTTTCCTATAAATCTAGAACCAATATAGTCTCTCGAAAGACATTATCAAATTTATTCATGGCATTAGAGACTTTGGGCTGACAGCTTCTGACTAGTCTTCAATATTTCTTTCAGGAACCTCTCCAACAATATAAAATTTCATCAAGTCTGCATCAAAACATATTCCATCCCTTCTATCTCCTACTAAATTTGCAATAACCTTTGCAGCCGCAAGAATTCTTTGGATACCAAAAAGGTGATCTTGCTCTGGCATGTTTCTCTTTAACATCATTACAAGTTACAATATTTGTTCTATGGGAAAACCATTCTATAAATACTAATGTTGTTTTCAAATATGTTCTAGATGAAACATTCTCTGTATTTTTCATATTTTCAAATTATGTGCCTTGGAAAGTCAAAGGAAACAGTAAAAACATTTTTGGAGCAAGACAGATTACTGCGAAATTTCCCACATAAGATAGACTTGTGTTTTTAGTTTCACCAATGTTATGAACTGTAAATATTAGAATCAATATAATTTGGAGAACCAGGAGTCCATTAACAATGGATCCATTGACCAATGTATCCAAACCAATCCCCATCTCTGAATTAGGTTTAGGTGTGAGAAGATCCTCAAATTCATTTTAATAATCCAGGTAGTAATATGACCCTACATTCTTTTGTTTCCCCTTGGTGTGATTTGTTCATGAAATGATATTATAGGCCCATACATGTTGTCAGAGAGTAGAGTGTATCCTCGTGATGCTTGGCATGAACAAACGGATTTCGGAAGAAAAAAAATGGTTTTAAATCCAACCCGCATAGATCGGCGGAATGAATTTAGAGCCAACACGTAACACAACTTCAAACCACGGTATAAATTTCGCATCGCTTTGCAATTGTTAACCCTTGAGCAAATAAAGGCTACAAAATGAAATGTTTGCTTTTTGATATGAATATTTGAATAGTAAGATGCTCCATAATTTGGGTAAAATCGACACTTATAAATTTCAACCTTCTCCTCATGACCTCTATTGGAAGAGACGACGGTCCTTGACAGATGGAGAATAAGGCTTTAACATTCATTTGGCATCCAAAATGCACTTACATGTCTTATTTTCAATGGGGATATATATCCCACATTGTCATGGTACAAAGGACCTTTTGGTTTTTATTTACAAAAGTGTTTCCATACCAATTAGATGTGTGGTGTATAATATTATGCCCTTGTGTGCTCCTCCCTTGAGACTTGGGTACTAGATTTGGTGTTTCTCTTGGGTGCTTGGCTAGTGTATGTATGTTTCAAAAATTGGATATTGGGCCTTGGCCCAATAATTTTAATAAAATGAACATGGAACCCTGCATAAGCCAGATAACCTTAAATTTTCTATAAAGCCATGTTTTTTTATTTAATTTTCCCATCTTATAAATTTTGTCCCAAATGCCAATTTGTTTGTTTGCCAGAAAATAACCTTGATCCTGCACTCAATCCCCAGTGCAATCACCCTCTTTCAACCCATATTGTCCAAATTACTAAATTTTATGCAAATCCACAAAAAATTAGCATGTGATAACACTTCCCATAGGATATTAAATTGTATGTTTTTCGTCCTTGCACAAATTGTCTGGATGTAAGCATCCAATGGTATAGTAAGACCATTGAGAGTGGTCATTACTAGTTCATCTTCATCAATCTTGTCTTCTATTGCTTCTAGTTGTTCTTTGAATTGAGAAACCCTTGCGAAGTATTCTTTGATGGATCCACCCTTGCTCGTCTTTGTAATTTTGATTTGGGATCTCAAATTCATCTTTCGGTTGATGTTTCTTCCTTCATACATTCTTGATAGGGCATCAAACATCTCCTTAGGTGTATCCTTGGAGGATACTTGGGGAATCAAGTGATCTTTGATAGAATTTTCTATAATCCTCTTGGATCTAATCATGTCTTTCTTGTACTTTTCCTTTGCTTCATCTTCTTTGGGCTCCGACACAAATTACTTGATAAACCTTGCAAGATCATTCTCTTCTAGAATGAGTCCTATTCTGTATTTCCAAGCACAAATTTTTTCTATGCCTTCCAACTTGTCATCAAGCTTAGTGCTTGGAGACATATTGTCCAGGAAAACATAAAATGACAAAAATTGAAATTTTTCAGAAATGAAAATTGTACTTACCAAAAGATGTGTTTGACTGAGATGAGTATGCTGGTACATTCAATTTTTGAATAATCCAAATTCTAACCTTTGAAACTGGACTTGCAAGATCATTGACAATAGTTTTTGGTTTTGCTTCTAGATTTCTAGTTTTATGGTTCCAAGCCAAACTAGGGAATGACTTTCCGGAGGATACTCCCACTGAAAAACTTTGATCTTGGTGCCAAAATATGCGCCTAGGAGGGGTGCACTTCCATATGTCACTTGCACTCAAAAATTCTACTCTAGTAGAAAACCCTAATTTTCTTGTACATATAAGAATGGAGAGATTTACTTAGTGAAAGCTACTCTTTTCGGGCTAGCTCTAATACCATGTTAAGTTTTATATGTTGCTATAGATTAAATCCTAACTTGATAATAATTTAATACATTTAAACAATAACAGCATAAAGAGGATCATTAAAAGAAACATAATCACAAGGCACGCAACAATTTACCCTGGGAAACCCAAAAGGGAAAAAACCAGCAAAACTTCCTCAATATAGATTACCAGAATGTGATGACTGAAGAACAAGGTCTCATGAGAGAGAGAGAGAGATACCAAACACTAAGAATAAGAGCCAAAACACCAAAGACACGTGTCCTCCTCCTTCTCTGTCATTCCTTCCTTCTCTCTCTTGCACAATACTTGAGTGAGTGAGTGTGTATAAATGAGGGAGGTTGCCTCCCTAGTTATACTACTTTCCCAACTTACATTTTACCTAACTGGGTCGACCTATAAAATTGACAGGGCCAACCTACCTAGGTAAACTCACAATAATAATTATATTATTCTTTTATGGGTATTATTGACTTGACTTACAATGGAGGGTTTACCTCGTGACTTTTAATTGACCTTTTACATTAGTGAAATCTCTTGAAGGAGGAATAAAAATAATGTAAAGTAAAAGTAGAATATTCTTCGAAGTTATATTATTTCAACACACATAACATTTTTTGCTTCAACATGTAAATCAATTCACCTCTATAATAGGAGGCCCACCTCATAGGGTATCGTCTATGAGAATCATTTAACTTGATATCAACCTCAAGTCCGACTTTATATAACCCACAACTATTTCTTCTTGATATCATCCATAAGGATTTACAATACAACACCACCACCTCAATCATATGAGGATATATATAGGACTTGATATGACTCACAAGTCCCAACTTGATATAACTCACAAGTTCGGAGAATGACTCCTGATGTTATATATTCAACACTCCCTCTCAATGAGGGAGGAATTCTCTCCTATTCCATGCATTATTTTCCATACCAATCATTCTCTGCCATTCCATGAATTCTCTACCATACCAGGCATTTTATAATATTCTAGGCATTTTCTGGCATACTTAGCTTGTCTCCAAAGTACCCATACTTCATTACAAATAGAGGCTTCCTTATCACATCTGTATTCTTGCAATATTCCCTTCAATAGAAATGTATTGAATTCTTACCTTACAAGACCATGACTACGATGAAGTGATACTTCATCTTAATGTGTTTCAACTAAACATGAAACATCGGGTTTCAGTAAGATTGGCTCTAACACCTAATAATTGTAGGATCAAGTCTTTCACTCTAGTAGGTAGCTTCCAAAGCTATACTAGTCCTCGGCGGTTAGTACTATCCACAATACATTTTTCTTACATAGTACTCTTTGACATACACCTTGCTTCTGTAGTACTAGCTGCAATACATCTAGATTCTATAGTACTAACCATAAGACACAGATAATACCAAGCTATATCATCGGTCTACTATGTATCAAAATACAATAAAAACCTATTCTAATGTACCTCAAAGGTAAATAACATATGATTAGTAATAAGCATAAAATACAACAAGTCTGCTAATTACATTAAGAGACAAACAAGCTACTTATTCATGATAGCATCTTTTGGATCTGATCCCGAATAAACTTTCCTTCAACTAGAAACTATGGATTTGCAATCCATCATATACAAAAAATTTACAACTTATTAAATATGTAAATTTTTTTCAGAAAATAAATCTCATCCTTCCTTTCAATCTTTCAACATTTGTTGACTTATAAAATCCTCTACTATCTAGAGAATTTCTCTAAGAGATTCCCATTCTCTATGATATCGACTAAGTCTTGATTAATTGGTGGGGACTCTATCTGCTACTACCCATGGAGACACATAAATACTCCCTGTTCAACTAGAGGAGTCTTTTTGTATTACATCAAGCTTGTCCTGGACAAAGGCTTAGAAATAATGCGGTCAATTCTGCTCATTTGTGGATATGTGTTGGAATTGTATTGCTCCTTTCTACATCGTGTCTCATATATAACTAACTAAGAACCTCTTAAAGCTTTTAGTGCTTTACAACATGATTTATTTGGAGCATCAACTTTGATGTGATATTTCTCGATCACTTCACTAGTCAAAATCCATATCTCCTTGAGACATGTCTGAATCCACATTCACTCGTACCAAGTAGGTACTACAACACATGATTTTTTGTGCATGGCTTATGTACTGACTGCAAATCATACATTTGATCTTGGTTCTAACTAGGTATATCGAGGATCTTCTCGACATATTGTAATATCCTTCAAATATGAATAGGAATCATATTTAACTTCATATGTGTGGTCATGGGCTTATACTCCATTGTTCTAAATCCTTTCAGGAACTCTATTAAACATTTTCCTTAACATAGGAAAATCTTATCTAGTGACTGCTACACATCTAAACTCAAGAATCATAAAAAATTCTTAGATATAGATTCATTTTAAATATGAGCACCATGCAGGTCTCTATATAGCAAGAGGTTAATTAACTAGTTCCACTGGTCTTTCAGGAGCTAGCAAATCTATCTTCTCTTTCTCAACATTTGGACGTGAGAATCATAAACTAAGTCCTTCATCTTGGAGAATCATTCACCACTATACATACATGAATGTAACTAGGAAAAAATAAAAATACCTTCAAGAGTATTCTTCATCTAGATTAGGGATTCCTTTTGGATAAAATATTGTCGGAGGTTTCTTCCCATAAAAACATTGGTTCCTCCCGATCTACTCCTAGAAGATATCCCTGTTTCACAACATCCTTATTTCTTTTAGGAGTTTCCATTGGAATGAACGCATGCTATTCTCCGCTTATAAGCCATAGCATATGGGATTTACCTACAAGCCAAATTTTGTCAAGTTATCAACAGCCTTGCATAATCCATTCATTTCAATGCAATGATAAATATCTCATACAGACATGCAAACAATTTAACCAATTTTTCAGTATAACCATATCTCATGAAATTTAATCACATGAATACTTTCATATCTTTCCAATGTTTTATATGGTTATGTACATATATTAACCAATGTTTTATCATAACCCCATTCATATCTTACAAATTTTTATGCAGCCCCATATTCATTTGAAAATTTCATCCTTATATACATAAGATTTATGCAACCCTATATATCTCATGAAAAAATTCAGCCTTATATCAGTCCCATATTCAGATCTCATGAAAGAAATTAATGCAGCCTTATATCTGTAATCATAACATGCGTTTCATGAGATCTACTATTTTCCAACAAAAGAAAGACGGTGATGTATATGCTCAACATGTTTGTACCATAACATAATTCCTAATCCCACGAATACAGGTATCTAAACAATTGTAATGAAACACATTCAAAACCCTTTAGATATGATTTATAAAAGCATATAACAATCAAAATAAAATAAAAAAAAAACTTATCTTTTATTGTTTTGTGTAGGCCCCACTCTTGATCTCTATATCCTTGCGAAGATTATTGGAGGCCTTCTTTATTCTCTGTAACTTATAACTCTGCAAAAATTACTCTCATGCAATAGGTAGTGAATCTATGCATATGAAATAAGGATCCCATGCACACTGGAGCAAATTCTTTCTTGCACTAAGGAAAATACTTCTTTCGACGATCATCATCTTCTTCTTTGGATGAGTTCTCCCAAGGAGGTTCATCTTCTTTAGTTGAAGAAACATGAACCTAATCTTCACCATTTTTCTTTACTTTACACTCCCTTGCATAATGACCCTTCTTTAAACACTTGTAGCACCAAACCTTCGATATGTTATTCATTGAACTCCTTATTCGAATGGAAGATCTTCTTTGGAGTGAAAGGTTTCCTCTTTTTCTTCATTCTTTTTGTGAGGGCAAGATTTACTTCATTAAACTCCTTCTTTGGTTCTGTAGCTTGTTCTTTAACTCCCTCTTTTGACTTGATGCTTCTTTTCATAAAGGTTGGTGAGTGTATCAAAACACTCCTTCACAGTTTTCAAT
Source organism: Pseudotsuga menziesii (assembly GCA_001517045.1). Taxonomy (NCBI): domain Eukaryota; kingdom Viridiplantae; phylum Streptophyta; class Pinopsida; order Pinales; family Pinaceae; genus Pseudotsuga; species Pseudotsuga menziesii. Next base: position 36,970 of record LPNX010160826.1, on the reverse strand, counting down.
AGAATGATCACGGAAATGAGATTGTACTTAACTAAATCATAAATGATTAACTTGGCTCTTGTTTGATTATTCTTGATGTTGAATCGTCCTTCATTGGTAGTAGGATCCTCTACCACAGTGGATATGTATCCAACTAGGCCATGCTCCTCAATAATGTTCAATGCTCTCACCTTCCATGTGTAGAATTTGGAAGTGTCCTTGACACAGTCTTTTGGTCGAATGGAGATCGATGCCATGGATTCAAAACTTTTCTCAATCCTTAGGATCTTCGTAGGATTCTAGTTGCTTGCAAAAACTCAGCTCATTCACACCCTAAGCTCTTATACCATGTTAATGGTTGAGTAAAATTGAATATCTTTGAACTTTAAAACCTTTTTTTATCAATGTGAAAATATTGGACACTAAAAACATTCAACCACATAAATCAGTCGTCCACAACACAAGATGCACCCCAGGGAAATCCTCAAAAAAGAGAGGATGAAAAACCCCAAAAATTCTTCAGAGTATAATAAATAGATTACAGAGAATGAATTTTACAGAGTATAATAAATAGATTACAGAGAATGAATTTTACAGCATAAGCAAATTGCCTAATAAGAGAGAACACAAAGCAACAGAGAAGAGAGATCCACTGTAACAACGGTAATGAACTTTCCATGTGCCCAACACATTAATAACAAGACAAAACGTCCTCCTTGCAAAGAATAATGAGTTGGTGTGATGAGAATGATTCCCTAGTGCATAATAATGTGCCTTGCACGCATTGTTGTCGATTCGGTGGCTTGGATTCCTCACCATGCACAAGATATGCGCCATACCTTCAATCAGCTTCATTAATTGGTAGATAACTTACTTTGGAGTGATCTTAACATCTAATTGAATGTCGATCACTTAGTTAACCGTCTAACATAAGTGTCATGGTGCTTTAACTTAATTGTCAACCATGCAAAACACTTTATTTACAATTTATTAAATTTGCATGGGCCACTGTGAGTTTCTTACTTACCTAACTGAATGCATACATTAATATTTCAATTGAGGAATTGATTAAGTCATTCATATTTAACTAAATCTTACTAATTCAATTTCATTGTGTCATCTGTATGGGCAATTTGAAGTATCTTCCTCTTTATCTTTTTATTCCATATTCATTTATCTTTACCTCATGGCCTATGTGTTAACATTAATCATATATCATATCATATTATACTCATAAGAATTGTCACATGCTATGATCATATTATACTACCTTGGACCATATAGTCATATGCTAAAGTAATTCACTCTGGAGATGATCACTCTCTAGAGGAGACTTAATAGCTTTCTCCATATCGAATGGCCATGGTTAGTAATATATCACATAACATTGTTTGCTTCAACATGCAAATCACTTCACCTCTATAATTGGAGGCCCACCTCATAGGGTATCGTCTATGAGAATCATTTGACTTGATATCAACCACAAGTCCTACTTTATATAACCCACAAGATTTCAGTCTTGATATCATCCACAAGACTTTACAATACAACACCACCTCCTCAATCATCTGAGGATGTATACATAGGACTTGATATGACTCACAAGTCCTAACTTGATATAACTCGCAAGTCTGGAGAATGACACATGATGTTGTATATTCAACAATATCATAGTAGAGTAAAACCAAATAAAAAGTTATAGTTTTCTTTTCTAGTAAAAAAAAAGTAGAACAAAAAATAATGCTAATATCATAAGAATTCCTTATAGTTGGACAAGGATCTTTCCTCGATTTTGGGAGAATTCATGTATACCCAAATCCTGAAGCACATTTAGCTTTGTTTGGAAAACCATGTAGTAGAATTTGGGTTGTCCATGAATTCTAACTAGGGGAAATATACATCATCCCTAAAGTAATGTAGTAAAGCATTATCACCTAATATAAAGAAACAAATATTTAATGAAGTAGCTTCATCAAGTACAAGTACGAAAGGTCCATATATGGTGGAGTAATTATAGTCAAAATATTATGCAAAAAATCCTAAACTAGACTTAGATAGATTGAGTATTGATGCTCAATGCATCACACATTATGATCCATATATGAACAAAACAAACAAAGATAAGTCACCTTGGACCAAGGCAAGAGTGCATAAGTCGAACATTTCATGTACTTACCTACCATCATAGATTTATTTTAACTCTGGGTTTATTAAATTGTAAGCATCGAAACAGACTCAAAAGAAATTGAGATTCAAAAAATTCTTTTTGCCTAAAAGACTCGTGAATTAAGATGAATCTAGTACACACTACACATCTTCCTTGTAGGGCTATAAAATGTGCCTCACTTCTCTTAGTGCAATGAATAATGTCCTTGTCAATTACTTCATCATTGTTTAGTTTTGGGAACCGTATAGGCATGTTGATTGTCAAGACGCTATTAACTTGTAAGCATCGAAACAGATAAAAAGAAATTGAGATTCAAAAAATTATTTTTGCTTAAAAGACTCGTGAATTAAGATGAATCTAGTACACACTACGCATCTTCCTTGTAGGGCTATAAAATGTGCCTCGCTTCTCTTGGTGCAATGAATAATATCCTTGTCAATTACTTCATCATTGTTTAGTTTTGGGAACTAATATGTATGTTGACTATCAAGACGCTACACATGTTGAATGTAAAGACACTATGGCGTATTCATAGGGTGGTGGTCCATGCCTTAAATGTTTGTTTGTTTATTCATTGACATCCTTCAACTTTAATTAGAATTTAATCTAAACAATTAAATACCTATATGATTTGTGAACTACAATCAATATTCCATTAGAATGGTTCATCACAACATATCTTATAATATACCAATATGAATTGTGAACTACAATCTTATAATATACCAATATGATTTGTGAACTACAATAAATATTCCATTAGAATGGCTCATCACAACATATTTTATAATATTCTACAATCTCTTGTTGTTGAGTGTTAGAGTATAGATTGAAAGTTACTTCGTAAATGTTAAAATAAGTTGAAACTAACTAAAACTAGAATAAAACCAACAAGCAAATCACAACCATCCACATAATAACACAAGATGTACCCTGGGAAACCCTTCTTGAAAGTGAGGCATATTCTCTATTCCTTTGTTCTTAATAACATAATGCAATTACAAAGAAAGAGCCACTCATTGTGGAGTTTCCATGGACTATGTGACAAATATAGCTTCGACATGGCATTCTACTTGTTTTGTTCTTATTCAATACCCCATTCCCCGGTGTTTTCTATACTATGGAACAATATACAAGGGTGTTCCCATGAAGATGGGTAACACTTTTTGGCAAGAAAATAGTGTAGATGGAAGAAAAAAAGAGCTAGATCAAGCTTTTTTTAACATCTCAATTGAGCTTTGAAATGATCAATTGAGGGCTAAATAAAGCGCTCGATTGAGCTAAACAAATACTCTTGATTGACCATTATTTTAACACTCAATTGAGCTCTATTTCTAGATCAAAGGTTTTCTCAAACTCTATATCGACCAATAGAGATTGATCAAGCATTAATGTCTTGATTGGGCTATTGTCTTGATCAAGACAATAGCTCGATCAAGCTTCTGGAAACTGTTATAAAAAAAGGTGGAGTGTCTTATTTTGACTGCGTTTATTATTGAAAGTCTTGATCGAGCATTTTCAAGGATCTTGACCGAGGGTTTGTGAGCTCAATTCAAGGTGAACCTATTTTCAACAACCACCACCATGTTTCCCCTCTTACTGCCATGGCCTCCAGACGATGAGGTAGGCTCGAAAACCCTTAAACACTAAAAAAATTAGTTAAATTTTTTGTTTAAAATTCAAGTGCTGTAAATTAGTGAGTATATTTTAAAAATTGTAAAACTAATTATGTTTATTAATTGTGTTTTTTGTTACATTAATAATTTAATTTGGATTTAATTTTTGAATTGCATTTTATTTTTTATATTTAGGTTTAGTTTTTTTTAATTGTGGTGTATAATTTAGATTTACTTTTTTTAGTTATGTTTTGTAGTTTAAATTTAGATTTACTATATATGTGTGAGTGAGTGTGAGTGTATTTTCAATAGAAAAAATATAGAACTTGAAATTTTAGGATTATAGAGTCAAAGTTAAATATAAGTAGTTTAGCTCTCAAAAAATCAAAATAGTGTTAATGTGTCCATTGAGTGGTGAAGGATTATCTTGGGATGTCATGAGTGTAGGTTTAAGGTGTTGTTTTTTTATCTTAGATGCATGAAAGATTAACTTAGGGCCTAAGGCCAATGTTTATCCATCAACCATGTTGCAGACATAGTGATTCATGGCTAGTTCTCTAAAACTTATTAGTCTTATTCAGAGACCAAATATCTCCTTGAGAGGTCGTACATTTGGTTTTGAGGAATGTTTTCTTGGGTTTTGATTTTTTTTTTATTCATTTCATGAAAAAATTCTAGGTTTTCACCCTAATCAAGTCCACAACCATATACCCATAGGTCTACTACTCAAACCTGGTAATGTACTACCAATATCCACAATGTAACCAAACGATATATGCTCAAAAGGTCATGTGTATTTTTAAAATTTCTATGCTTAAATTTTTTTCAGGGAAGAAACGCTATGTTTCATGCTCAACTTTATCCAAACCCAAAGACTCATACTTAGAATCAAACACTTCCTATTAACAACAATATTCCGGTAAAGAGAAATTGATCAAGATGTCATGTTTGTTCGCACAAAGTTTTGTTCATGCCCATGGATTCCCAATAGCTTCCTTTAGAATCAAAACCCCAAGTTTCTTCACTCAACCATATTGAATGCCACCTAGTCTTCAAAATCTCCTATTGGCATGCACAATCCTCATTCAAAATATAATTATACCATTGGGAGGAAATATATGGTAGTTTGATCATAGTTACTATCTTTTTCCTCTCAATACTACCTTAATACCTATACATACTACTCAAAACCACATAAAGTTTTTTGTATGTTCCCACATAGAGGTAAAGGATATCCCAACAGATTATGTGCAGGGGTTCAAGGAGTTGTACTTCTTGTCCATGGACATCAGAACATCATGAGGAACTCTTATAAACATTAGAACATCTTTTTATTCAAAGAATAACATATATGGTTTTTCTTCATTATTTCATATAGATCGTTGCACAGAGTAGGGGTATTATTTCCACCAATTGCGATCGTCAAGATAGGGCCACTGCTGCAACACCTTCCCAACATCGCAAGCAGACTTGTATGTAAATTATATACATATAGTTTTGTTATGTCCCGCGGTAGGAGGATATATATGAATGGCTCAAGCATATTAAACTGGTCGTACTAATTTTAAATTTATTTTTTTATTTGGCATGGTTATAACTTTTTTTTATTAAATTTATTTTTATAAAAAATTATTTATCTCACAAATAACTGGTTGTGGATAATCATGAATTTTGTGTCCCTAGCGTTGGCGGCCCATGTCAGTCATCATATCTGCAGCCTGTGTACGTTTCCATAATAAAATATTGGTCCACATCAAGATCACATTTATTTCATTGGGGTTAGTGTTGGGGCCATAAAGGTCGATTTGTAGGGAGTAAGCTATCTACCGACCATTTGCACCAGGGCCTATTTACTCTATATGGTAATAGATTACTCTGTTATCTTTCTGTGACAGTGAGACCAAGTGAGACTAATAATAGTAGATTCTGGCTACAACAAACTATTATTACACTCTGATATAATGCAATAACGAATACTAATTACCAAATCAAATTCAAAATATGAAATTGTGTTCTAAAAACTTGTAATTTGAAATTCAATTGTTATGGATTTGATAAGGCCAATGTTCTGTGTGTATGCTAATTTAAAACTTTAAACTCCGTGATCATGAAGGATAAAGAATCCAAGGTTTAAACCTGGACCGGGTTCCATAAAACAAACAGAGGAGTGGATTAATTGTTACAAGGAAGTTGGTAAAAGGTTCCAAGTTTTAGATCTTTCCAGTTATTTTTATGGAGTTAAAATTTGTAATTTTTATAAAAATTCCAATCAAAACTTGCACTTAAAAAACAAGAATTTTCATGGCTAAATTTATGGATCCATGAGCTTTTACCGGATGAGGTTAGGTGGGCCTGGGTGCAAATGGTCGGGTAGATAGCTTACTCCAATTTGCACTGCTATGTATATAGGTGTAGTTGTAGCCATGGGAAGAGGTCTTTTATGGTCGGGTAGATAGCTTACTCCGATTTGCACTGCTATGTATGTAGATGTAGTTGTAGCCATGGGAGGAGGTCTTTTAAATATTCAAATCCCAACCCTATTGCCATTCCCATTCACTTTCACTTTCATTCTTTCATTTTATTTTGTGCGCTAGGGTTTCAAGATTACTGAAAAGCTGACCATTTTTTTCCAAGCCATCCACAACGACACCTAGGTATATCTGCGCGTCTCAAATTCTGCAAATATATGATGATTTATTGTTGTTCTGCTTTGAAATTAATCCTCTGTGATTCATGCGATTTCTGTTAAAATCCAACAAATTCAGGGGCCAAAAAATAGGTTTAAGAAATGGTTGCTTAATTAGATCTTGTTACTGTAACTACACGTTTTAAATTTTGCAAATATATGATGAAATGTTCTTGTTTTGGTTTGAACTTGTTTCTCGCTGTGACTCCTGCGTTTTCTGTTAAAATCAAATAAGCTGAGGTGTCAAAATATTAGGTTTCAGAGATGGGTCGTTCAATTAGACCTTGTTACTCTAATTTATCATACTAGATCTGGTTTTTTGCCTCATCTTTTTAGACAATAGAGATAGTTAGGTGAAAGTTTGAGCTGATAGGTAAGCTTTTCTCGGCGAGTCTTTTTTGTTTTCCAGCCAATCCATTCGCAGATCTTTGTTTTATTTTTCCCACTAGTTAAATTTCATGTAACTTCTTTCCGATCTCGTTTTTGTTTGCACTGGATAGGGTTTGGAATTTTAAGTAATAATTTTTCTGGACGTTTTCATTCCATGTTGTATTTTTTTGTGTGTGTGTTATGCATGATAGCTCTTAAATTCAATTCTGATAGAAGTTCGTGGAGGGTTTTATTTCCCGATTTTATGGTATGCTGGTTTTCTATGGCCATCTTGAAGGTCTGTTTTTAGAATTCTTCGAGCTAATATACCTTTGAGTATAACCGCACCATTTACATCACTTCCTTCCCACGTGAAAGGAAGGTTGCATTTATAGTAAGAGCGCTCTCTTAATCCATTATATATACAAACTTACCACTTGGGAAACTCTTTCATAGCCATATTTTTGTCCACACATTCTATAAAAGAACTTAGCCATGGGAACTATGTGATTATAGTTAAATGGTTCCAATTGCTCAATCATTCACTCCAGGTTCTGATCACAATGTTCTAGATGTGGATTAATTTGTTATTTGTGACGTGAGTACTCTTACCTATTGCATGGTCTCGTGCGGGACAAGAAAACCTTGGGCTATTTTGGGATTTGATTAGTTGTGAACTTGCGTTTGTAGTTGCATATGTTGAATGTATAGAGCTAGGTTGTCAATCCATTTGATGGACTGTCTTTAGTCATTACATTTCTTCCATGCCTATGATGAAACTGTTGTCTCTCCTCAGTAACATGACAGTCCTTTTTTTTCTTTATGTTTGAATGCTTCTCACTTCTCCCACTACCATTAGAATGCCATTTTATAGAGTTTCATCCAATCTTCCCTCAAATTTCACCATTGTAAAATTAATGAAGTTACAGTGGAGACTAGAGGATTCTGTAAAGAACAGAATTGTAGAGGAATATGCACCTACAGAAACAACCATAAGCTTAAGTTTTGGTTTTACAAAAATAAGAATGACATAAAATGAATAGAGAATAGAGAGCTACTCAGGGAGCATGGCGATAAACAAAAGGAATTATAGGGTTTTCTGTCATGTAAGATAAGGGCGGTCCAACACAAATGGATTGGTAAACTCAACGACAACAAACACAGTTTTATTGATGTGAATCTTGAGTTTTGTAACTTGGGATTCCAAAATCAAAGAGTGCATGTTGAATCCCATACATTATTTCTCATACATTTCGTTAACTCCTCGCCATACTTTTGCTAGTCTTTCTTGAAGGTGTGTTTCCTTTTTATTCAAGGTTGGTGACGCCAATTAATTGAATATTTACATGGTTACCTGGTAGGTTGGTGACGCCATTTAATTGAATATTTACATGGTTCCCTGGTAAACTTAGAGTAAGAATGGGGTCATTTAAGTTGAGTGACTTGCCATATTATATCATTATTGATTGTGTTGGGTGCACTCCTTTCGGTTTGGCACTTAGCCCCCTGCTAAATACAACTATCAACTTGATTAATAGTTATTTAGTTTGAGTTTTAAGGAGTTGAAATCCTAAATATATAACTGAAATATTCCCCATTTAATTATAATTTCTGAATACAACTTTTATATGAAAGTTTTAGAACATCTAACAGTTATGCTGAGGTTGCAGGTCTTCGTTCAAGTCAGTTATGCTGAGGTTGCAGGTCCTTCGGGAACCTGCTGCACCAGCTAGCATCCCGGGAGCCCAGCCGTTGTTGACCCAGCCCCGCTATTTATTCCTTGTCTTTTCCTATCCGTGCACGAACCGGCCGGAGGGAAGGAATGGTTGGTGTTACCTCCACGTTTTTATTCATGGTAAACGACATCCCTCGCCAGTTCTACAGCGAGGCCTTCAAGACTCCTTGGCTAAAAGTATTCGAGTGGAAAGGTCGGCCAGTCCCCTGTAACAGTCAAGTTTTAGGTAACTTTTAAGATACATTCAAAAAATTTCTTACACCATTTTTAATGAAAAATGAAAAGATGTTGATAAAGCATGTAACAGAATTTTTGGTGTGGAAAGAATCATATATCTTTATGTTGGTTGACGTTAATGTTTTTATTTTTTATTGGGCAAATGTTGCAGTACTTCTTTATTAGTCCCTGCCCTCGGGCCAGCAGGGACTATATGAATCAGCAGGGACTATATGAATCGCTTTGCCGTTTTTTCTATTAAACTGCGCACAAATCAAAATAATTTATCCAAAGTTTGCATTCGAACATTTTTAATCTATGAATCATTTGAATACAACCGCTTTATCCACCTATCAATGGATTCGACCTCTTATTTGGCCTCATCTTGAGGCTATAAAAAAAATTATCAATGGTTTTCTATGCTTTTTTGGCTTTCCATCGAAGGTATGAGCAATAGCAAAGCAATTTTGAAATAATGCTAACAAAATTGTTAGCATTACTTTCAAACATTAGTTGCCATATTGTATTAATGACGGGCAATTCATGTTAGCACATTAGCTGCCATCAAGCTCCTTTGCCATCAGCGCCTCCTTTGCCAGATGCCAAGAAGGAGCTCCTTTGCCTGATGCCAAGTGGCATGGTTCACCATGCTAGCTCCTTTGCATGCAGTGCAAGTGTCTTTTCCATTGAGAGATGGGGAAGGGAAAAGTTGTTATGCGCAGGCTTAAGCTCAATTGGAAAGTCCATATACTTCTTCATGCTGCCTCATGCTGCCTGGTCCAAGTCCATCTTCATGCTGCCAATGCGAGGAAGCTGCTGTTGATGCGAGGAAAGTCCATATACTTCTTCATGCTGCCTGGTCCAAGTCCATCTTCATGCTGCCAATGCGAGGAAGCTCGTCCAAGTCCATCTTCATGCTGCCAATGCGAGGAAGCTGTTGGATCCACAATCAAGCAACCCAGTAACAAAGAAACCCACTAACAAAGGTAACAACAACTCTATCACAAATTGCAGTCAAAATTATCGTAGAAAACTGGTTACAATATCAAAAATTTTCCCTGTACAGAACATAAACTAATCTACTTCAAAAGTTTTAGCCTCAGATTAAAAGCGGGCATTGATGTTTAGGGATCGACACTCGATTACAGCCTGCTCATGTCTACCTTTTTTTAAATAGGTATTATATTCTCATACTATCTGTTCAACCACATCATTATTTCAATAACCCATTTTTCTGTCTCATAATATGGCATTGACTGGGAAGCTACTTAGCATGTGCATAAAGGTTCATCACTAGCACGCTGTCTCAAATCGTCTTTATCAATTGACTGTGATATGTCCTGTAGGTTCTACACAAAGAAGGCTGCTTTAAAATGTCACTGACTTCAGCAATATTTAGCCTTAGAGATCGCTTGCCAACAAACATGAATGATTTTGGCTAAGCCCTACCGCTTGCCTATTTGTTAGGGCGCTGAAGAAAGGACCGCACCCTAAAGAAAATGCGCCGCAGAGCCCTGACACTGGATACATGGTGAGCTGCTGCTAGCCTATATCGGGGGATAAAGCATGTTGTTCTTGCTGTTCATCCCTACATATTCCGTTCAATATGCATCTCCCAACATCACATCCGGACTCATCATTCAACGATTTTCGTCCATCTGATTCGCCTGATCTTAAGTATATTTATATTGTTACATTCGGGTTTGACTAGGGCAAAAAGCCTTTCCCTTTAGTCGAGCGCGCTTCGCGCTTCTAAATTAGATGGTTTGGATCTCCAACTCCACTCCAGCAGCTGAAAACAGCCCCAGCGAACTCCGGAACCCACAGGAAGAAACGAACGGTAGACCACACAGGAACGAACGCCATAAAAAAAAGGTCCTACGGTGCTTGCGCTTCCGAGGGCAAGGAGCGGGGAAACACACTGCCGCAATTGCAAGAAGGGGAAACCCAATGCACAAAGAAGAATAGATGATAAGAGGAACGTAGTCGCTCGACCAAAGGGAGAGGAGATACCCCTCACTGAACAAGGAACTTAGGAAAGCTATTGGAAGAGCTTCAGCGAGGGGAGCTATTGGTCGGAGGAAAGCTATTGACTGAGGACGGTGAATTACCAAGGACGGAGGGGAGAGAGGGTGAGCCGTGGAACCAGGCCGAAGGGCGTACCTCTTCATGCTGCGAGTTCAAGTCCGAATTGCTGCAGGAGATGACGAAAAGACGGCCTGTGCTACCAGATATGAAGTTCACGGGAAATCTCCATACTTTTCTGTTCGTCAGTGCCACCAGAATGTTTCATGTTCTTGAATCGTTGTCGCCCAGACGTCACTATCATTTTTACACGCCTCAAAGTCATGCTCTACCGCTAGCAACTGCTTCTGCATTGATAGCTGAGGCTGAGAAATGAAGGATGCAGAGCTGAGGCTGAGAAATGAAGGATAGAGCATCCTGACGTTGGCTCTGTGCATCAAATACCCAGAGATTCTGCGCCTACAAAACCTCACAATCTTTAGGATCAGCGATAATTTCATTTTCTTTAAGGGCGGTGAAGATTTGACAAACAACTTGAGATATCGTTGCCAACAGGAGGCTGTTGTTGGCAGATGTGATGCATCTTCCAGCCGTTACAAGACTCCCCACTTTCCTCCACCGTCAATCGCTGGTGGTGACAGATAACTGGTTACATATGTAGAAACGGCTACGTGTCTCCCATGCTAGCACATTTAGTTGACAATTGTTCAACAACATGTTAATAAACAATAGTGCATTGAATAAGCATCCGTGTGTTACACGTCGTTTATTTCATTCAAAAATATGCTAAAATATGCTAGTTATTAGCAAATGCCTTACTTTGTTGTGGGAAAATATAAAATAATTGTATGGTATAGATTTGGT
>LPNX010160826.1:1664-25159 GCA_001517045.1 Pseudotsuga menziesii | reverse complement strand
CAAGAGCAGATCCCCCACCCATAGGCTTAAGTGCAAATATTGCTCCAAGTAGCCGCCATGCTCCTCGCTCACTGCTGTGGTGACAGTACGCATGACCGAGGCAGCGGCACGCAGGGACTTTATTCACAGTCTCGTCGTAATGTATTTAAGGGTTCGGCCGGGTGTAGGGATAGTCGAGCCACTTATTAGCGCCAGCAGCTGTATAAATTGAGTCAACCTCGAGTTGTAGCGCTTTCTTTCTATTTAGAGTGTCATTATTTATTTGCTGTTAATAATTAGGGTTATTTCGGTTCCGTGCCTTGCCTTTGATTGGCACCACGATAAGAGCCCGCTCAGGATACATTGAGATCAATCTCCCAATATGGGTAGAGGGTTCAGAGCCTTTGATAAACTGTTGGAGCCTTATGCGTAGAAAGAGCTTTGGAAATGAAACAAACAATTCTCTGAGGCAGGGCACTTAAAACTAAAGCTTTAAAAGTTTATAGAACAATGAAGTTAAGTCTTAGCTTTCAGAAATGTTGAAACTATATCCACATCTTTTATGTACTTTATCTTTCAATTTGTAAATTTAGCTTTAAAGCATCTAACAACGTAGGAATACAAAGCCCTAAACTTTATAGAACAATGAAGTCAAATACGAATCCCTAGTCCTCAGACTTACTCTCCAATGCTTTGGCAATCCCTAGGCAGGGACTTAGTTGCTTTGCAACTTTTCCTTGTTTCTTTATTTTTAGGATACTTAGGGTAAACTTTCTATTATTTAGCTAAATAACCAGTACTTCTCTTCTTTTATTTTTAGGATACTTATGGTAAACTTTATATTATTTAACTAACTAACCAGTACTATTCTTCTTTTAGAAGATGGTATTTATCTAAATCCTTTATTCTTTAGTTCATTATAACAATAAATTCATTATTATCTTAACATGTCATTTATGGAAATAGAACCTATTTGGAGAGTAACACTCTAGCCAACAACTACTTGGGTTTGACCCAATCAACCTTAAAAGTTAGTGCTAATGCTTAGACAACGATATCAAAATTCAAGATTTTTTCAGGAAAGTTTTATGGTTTGCCAATAATTTTATGATGATCATGATATTTAACAAAAGACTTACAAAAACCATCATGTTATAGCATGGAAAGATAGCACTCCCTCCCACAACCACTTGGACTAGACCTAATTGACTTAAAAGTTAGTGCTAATGCTTTCCCATCCAATATTAAAGTTCAAGATTTTGTTTTTATGAAAATTGAATCATTTGCCAACAATTTTATGATAATCATGATATTCAACAAATGATGCAAGAAGAGTGTCCTGTTATAAAATTTGAACCTAAATGAGGAGTAGAACATTTTTTTTTTGCAACCATAAAGACAAACCAACTTGCCAAAATTTAAGATACACATTTTAGAGTTACATTTGCCACTAAAAAATAGATAGGTTTAGGACTGATATATCAAATACTATACTATATGTTATCTTCCAATTATGAATACATTTATTGTTCATTTGTTCCAAAATATAAGTCATCTTCAAATTATAAATTACTTAGTAAAGTTTTATGAGATTTGAACCTAAATGGGAGTAGAACAATTTTTTTGCAACCATAGAAATAAACCAACTTACCAAAATTCAAGACATACATTTTAGAGTTACATTTGCCACTAAAAAATAAATAGGTTTATGACTGATATATCAAATATTATGCTATATGTTATTTTCCAATTATGAATAAATTTATTGTTCATTTGTTCCAAAATATAAGTCATCTTCAAATTATAAATTACTAAGTAAAGTTTTATAATTGAAGCTCTAGGTATTTAGAAAAAATCCTTATAGTTTTAGAAGAGTTTTCACCCAAAATGAAGTGAGTTTGTCCAATTATTAACTTTCTCAAATTAAAAATAATGAACTTGAATATATACAACCTCAGATGCATATAGCACTGAAAAACATATAAACATGTGAATGATGTATGAAATGGTTTAAAGATTCGAAATGGATTGTCATGTTTGGGATTTTTTACTTAGCTTTGTTCCTAGTTAAACCTCCAACCAACCACTTTATATTCTTATTGTAATTTTGTGTTTGAATCAAATTTTAATTGAAAGCTTCCACATGAGAGAAGATAAATACATGGTCCCTGTAAAAGTGCATGTGATGCTCCTTGTTCTTTAATAGGAAATGAGAAAGAATAAACCAAAATCTTTTAAATATTTCTTTTTTTAATTTTAACTCTTAAAGTAATTCAATTTTCTCCATATACTAAAGTCAATCACCAATTACAAATTTCAAAAAATCTAATTTGCGATAACACTCAACTCATGGCTTTTTCCTAGTTTCACTGTCCATTCATACGTAGCTCTTGCTGGTAAGTATTTATGTTACTCTTTCATTTTGTTTGCCTTTGTTGAGTTCATAAAATCTTTCGGATATAGATACTTGTTGATTGCTACTTGTTTTTCATGTAGGTGGAAACGATGGCAAGAGAAATGTAGGTTTCCTTTCATTAGCATGGACTCTGGTAAGCTCTGGGTTCTATTTGCCAATGCCCATTCTTGGGAGCGATAGTTGAAGGGTTAAATGAGGGTTTTCATTCTTTATACTTTCGTATTATGGAATTTGACACTCCCTGGTGTGACAAAGGTTTGTAGAGGTGAAAATTTTGGTCTATTAGATGCAGGGCAGATATTTTATGTTATGGGATTGTAATGGTTAATGGGGGACACTTTTTTATGAACACCGTAAGGGTTTTATATCATATAAACCCCAACGTGATTATCATGAAAACTCATGGCCCTATAGCCATAAATTGTGAATGGGGAAGTTATTTAGTCCACGAATTACTACTATGTTTTCTTGAAATGGAAGATTAACCTAGATTTAAATTGTGTTATTGTAAAACTTCTTATAGGGTTTGAATGTGTCTGTATCAAATTAATAATAACAATGTTCTAGTTTTAGGTGTTTATTTGTGTTTAAAATGATTATACACACATGATTTGAATTCCTCTCTATATTAAGTAGTTCGAATGTTCTTAAAGAAACGTTTCTGTCTTTTTTAATAATAATAATAATAATAATCTATTTTCAAGGTCACCGCCAAGCGAGACACCAAATTGGTGTACGAGACCCCTTTGTTTGTGGGACAAGGGACCCCCCTCTGCGCAGGGATTTAACTGCTAAAGTCTACATGTACACCACCCCCCTCTGGATTTGAACCCGTGGCCTCCTAAGAGGAAACACATGCTCTTAACCATTAGGCCCACTCATACTGTACTACCCAAAAGCATACAGTGAGTCATACCCAAGTCTGGTTTGACGCTCATTCGTAGGATACGATTTTGGCCATTACTAGCAACATGACCCTACATGTCTGTATGAGGATGTCGGGATTGCATTTTTAAGTTAATGTTACGGTTGAACTTTGTAGCTTTTAGTGGGGTTCGATCCCTTGACTAAATGATTTAATCACAACCGTCTAATTTTTGTTTAATGAGGACGAGTCCTCTACAGAATTTGATCTACTGCAAGTTTGGTAAGTCTAAACTTTAGTTGGTTTAGTGCATGCTTATTTAGTTACGAGATTTGATCCTGGTGTATGCTTATCGTGGTTAAATTATTCATGTAATTAGTAGTTTGATTTTATGGTTGCCATGTCGGCTAAAGCACTTACAGGATTTTAGTCCCTTACCCAATAGTTCTGGATATGAGTAAAAAAGTAGGGTTTGACCCATACGTTGAGCCTGTAGCTTAAACGTTGTATTAGAAAAGGTAGAATATTTCATAACTGTACATTTATTTTTAGTAAATGATTATGTGGAAAACGTTGTGTTTTGTTCTTTTATTCTATATAAAATTCTTGGTTTGGGTATTTTTATATCTAAGTGATGCTTTTATATCTAAGTGATGCTTTTATTTTATAATGTAAAACTCCTGGATGGCTTTATTTTATGCTTTAATTGATTCTTAAAACTCTTCCCATCTTATGTGGAATATTATGTTTGAACCGATATGTTTAATTTAATGAGTAAAAAAAATGGCTATATAAATGACTGGACATGTAGCTTATTTTTCCTTTTTATTTAGGTTAAATGATTATTTAGAATTGTTGTTTAACTTGACTTGTGATAAGATTTGTATTCCTAGTATATATATATTGATGTTTCTATGGCTACCTTATGGCGGATTGATTTTTTTGTTAGATTCTTTTAGTTTGGCTTTAAAAGGGGTGGATTCATAATCAGAGCTGCGTATTTAATTTTTTTAGACTTTTTATTTTATGTATATATATAACAAACCTAGGTTTTAGGGACTTGGTAGTGGGATATGATTATTGGATCTTCTACCTGGTTAGGGATTATGGGAATTTTCTCTCTAGAATAGAAATATCTATGATATTTATTCAGTTCAAGAATCTGTGTAATTTTATAAAACAAATACAATCTTAGAATAAAGACAAAAATTATGAAAAGTTATAATGCTGCAAATAATTTTAGTAATAAAAAATTAATGTCTAAAGATATTATAAAAGCTAAAAGATACAAAACTTAGTTTTTAACCTTGTTAGTTCAATCTTGTAAATTAAATACAGAAAACAAGAGATACTTGAAGAGATAAATGCTTGATAGATAAATATTTAAACAGATAAATATAAACTTAAAAATTAATACATAAGTACTTATCAGTCCTCTTTTGCTATCCCACTGATCTAGGAATTGTCATGTTCCACCCAACCGCAGACTTTGAACTGTTCCTTGTTCGTTTCAACAGGACACGTCCGAGCTGAATTGAGCATGCCAGAGATACTAGATGGCTTAGGAAAAAGTTTGTTATCTTTCTTAACTATCCAGCAAAGTAGTCACAAGGTCCATTTATCAGCCCTTTGTAGCGTCTTTTAATAACTTTTTGCCCTTTTCCAAACTTTTTGGACACACCAAATTTCTCTTTCAAAATTTGAGCACTCAATATACCTACAACTGAACCCTCCATTGAACAAAGGATCATTACCACTGCAACGTCCTATCTCTGCTATTTATAAGTTTTATTGAGAAGAAAGGCTTCTACCATTTATTAGGTTTAAACACACTATTCATTATCTAGTAAAACTACATTTTTTTGTATTTATCATTTATTTATTTATTTGATTTTAAATCCTCACAGTTTAATTATAGATAACAAACTCTCTAATTGATTAAATAATAATAATGTTTAATCTTAACATCTAATTGATTTTAGTCCAATCTCTTAGGATGCTCAATTCCTCATTTAGTGGGAGCCCAGCCAGACTTCAGAGAGAATAAAAGATACAAGTGTCATAAGATTTAATAATAATAAATCTGTTTATGATGCTCCAAAGCTCCAGCTCAACATTAGCGATCCAAAAAGAGTCAAGTGCTCCAAAGCAATACTTAACACTTAGCTCAAAATAGTTATGGTTCTTCCAGAGCTCTTAGCTCAACACCAGTTCAAACAATAAGCTTGGGTCTTAGTGGCACGATGGTCTCCTTTATTCATTGCTTCATTCCAACTCATCTATGTTTAGTCGCTTCAAATAGGGCATGTGTTGAGAGTTTGGAGGTGTTTGGGTATAGCTCCCCTGCCATAATGGTAACTTGTACCAGGTAATGCTTGGTGAGGTCATATGTATCCATAATGATGTCCAAATTGTGTTTTCAAAAACATTACCCAACCCATGGATCCTCTTTGATCCATTGTATCGATTATCTTTATTGTAATTTGATCTCTCGATCCCCTACTGTAAGCCATCTATTGTCATCATTACACCCCCTTTTCCACCTTGATCACCTAACCCATTGTTGCAAGCCATTTACCACCACATCAGCACTAGCACACATGTTTTCAGAAACATTACAAAGCCCTTTGATATAAGTGCTCAACCTCCACCATTATGTGGAAAATTATCATGGTGTTGATCCCAACCTATACCAATAATAATTTACATAAAAAAATACTACTCTTTTCCACTTCATCACATCTACTTTCTTCTTATGTTTCTTCCTTTCAACATTTTATTGCACCTTCTAGTGCAATTCATTAGAGGAAATTTTAACTCAAAATGGGCCTTTTAACACTAATTCAAATTCCATGTCATCATGTGTTAACCAATGAAATTGCTTTAAATTTGAAATACCATATAAGTCTTAAACAATTTTTTAATATAAATTTGGGGATAGGTATTATAAAAAAACTACTTTTTTTGTTCGTATTTTCAACATATCTCGTTGGATGCAAAGTTTAATTTCGCATCCAAGAAGCAAATCTTTTATCCATTGAATTTGTATCACTATTATGAAGGGCTTTTTGTGCATATCAAGCCTTCATATCAACGGAGATGACAAGAGCATTGTTACCGTATGAGAATTTCAGAGCAATACCATTTTGGAACGTCAAACACTACATGCAGTAGGCACTTTGATGGGTGATCCAACAGGGATGAGTAAAGAAGCCCAGCTTAGGCGAGCATTATTGCTCACCCTTTTATTCACGCAGGCCTATTTAGGGATAGGGGCTATGTTGATCTCCTTCATAGACAAAATCCATACACGGAGCGCCTCCGGTCTTTAGCCCCCCAAGGTGTGGGCTCGATTAGCGCCAACAAATTGACCAAATGGAAGGCAAGGGACTCCATCCACTCCCCACTGGTGCCAATACTCTTACAGTTCTTTCTCGATCGAAATTTGAGTAAAATCACAGAGAGAGATGTCGAAAATACAAACAAAAAAATGATTTTTTTCTTTTCTTCCTCCAAAATTAATAAATATTATTTTATTATTTTATTAGAAGGCCCATTTTGAGTTAAAATTTCCTCTAATGGCTACTAATTAATAATTATTATAATTATTGTTGATAATTATTTATAATTATTATCGAGTCAAATTTTATTAATAAGTTAGTTGGGAAGAGCTTCCTTCTACATGGTAATTTGAGTTTGAACTCCACAAGATCACTAAGAGAAGACACAAAGTCTAATCATATAGTCATACCAAAGTTAAAATCCAACCATAATAAAAGTTAATCCAACCCAAACCTCAAGCAAAGAAAAAACGGTTTACTGTGCTTCCATCCTTCGAAGCCTCCTTCCATAAGGCTTGCTACCTTGGCCAAGGAACACTTAGCCTGTTGAGCACACTCCTGAATGCTCTACGAAGCACACTTCATTACGCCCCTACTTGGTGCACTTGATGAGAGCACCTGTTGAACACGTTGCTGAGCGCACTGCCAAGACACCCCTATTGAGCGCACATCTTAGCGCAGCTTCTTGGCGCACTGCTGAAAGCACCTCTGAGCGCACTACTTGGGAGCACTGTTGAGCGCACCCTATGAACGCTCCTACTACCAAGTTGTGATGCTTTACCACAATACCTCGGAAAGCTTGTTGCTCTTTGTTTCCACAAGCCATCTCCAACAACTCATGTTACCTGTTGCACTTCCATTATGTAACGAACTTTTCTCCATCTGCACCATTAGCCATCTTACAACGCTTATGAAGGTTTTGGCAAGTCACTTGACTTTGCCAAGTTTCGTCAAAACATTGTCGTCTTGCCAACAACCTTTTGCAATCCTAGCACACATCGTCCAAGTGTGCCATGCTTCGGATGAACCCCTTATGCTCACTCGTTTTCATGGCTCCACGCCCTCCCACACTTCGCCAAACTGCTGCAACAATTCTATCAATGTTTGCTTGCCTGTAGGTCTGCACAACTCCATCATTATCAAACTTGTCGTTTTTGTCGACATCCATCAAGTTCTATTAGCATTGGCATGCCCAATCAACCTTGGATGTGTAAAGTGGGCATTCCACCCGCTTGCTTCTTCTGTCTCTTGGCACATCCACCCGTTCGAACCGCCTTCCGTTGCTACTTCGCAAGTCTTTGACGTCTTCTTCATGTTGCACCTATCGACGTGTGCCTTTCTTAGCACTCTCCAAAGTGTGCGTTGAATTGCTCCTACGGAAGCACTTTCCTCACGACTCCCAATCGAGTCACTGTTGCAACCTAAGTTAAGCACTCCTTGTGAGAACCCAACCAACTCCACAACCACAGCTACAATCATCGTCATTATACAATTGTTTTTAAAAGTGGTGAAGAGCCAACTCCAAAATGAAGCTTTGATACCATCTGTCACATACCTCACAGCGAAGCTCAATTTTTCACCTTCGGCGGGACCATGCGACATTGACTGAAAGCTAGCCAAGGGCATTAACAACCCGAGGAGCTCTCCGACAGACTACGCATAACATACAAAACTACTAACACTAATCTCCATACTTAGCCATTTTCACAATTATGCACTCCTAACAATACAAGAAGACAAATACAACAAAAGAGACAAATGTATGTGGGTGGCCCCCATCTTAACTTGACTGTGCCTAATACCCATGTATAAATATGATCAGACTTGTTACAACAATGGAGGATGCCATAGACCGACAACTCATCCGAGAGCTCACCAAACCCACTACACTCAAGATACAATTAAACTAACCATCTGATTGTCACCATCGCATGCACATGTCTGCTTGCTCGCCAAGACCATGATAAGTCCCATCCACAAGCTGCAACCCCTCGCAACATGTTAAAGCTCACTTCATCGTTCCGTCTCTGCGCCCAACCAATGTTTCTATCGAACTCCTCCATTGAGCAATCTTGCCAAGCTTCCGTCTAATGTGTTGAAGTCTACATACTTGCCGCACTCCAACTTAGCCAAATTGGCTCACTGTTGGACACCTTCCACTAGGAACATGTTTGCCGACGTGCACCCTACATAAGCTCACTTCTAGCAACATGTTCCCTTAACATTGAGATGTTGGGTGCACTTGTCATAGTCGATACTGCTGCCGACGCTACTTCCTGAACGAACCTCTACCGAGCGCTCCCATTAGTGGGGGCACACTTTTGTCAGTGGTTCCTCCCCGATTCTCCTTGTCTAGAACATTCTTGTGAACGTCCATGCTAGTGGTTCCTCCCCGATTCTCCTTGTCTAGAACATTCTTGTGAACGTCCATGCTACCACACTTCTGACTTGGGCATGTTTGGAGCACACCTCTAACTTAGGCATTTTCCAAACACCCCTTGGATTCGTCTTAAGCCCATGCTCCAACCTGTCAAAACACACCTAGTCATCTCATCTGGACCATGCCACTGATCTCACCTCTTGGACACGTCGCATAAGACACCTCTAAACACCCTACCAAGTGCACTTGGTGAGCGAGCTATTGGACGCACCCTTTGAGCGCCGAAAACTCCTAGAGTGCACCTTCTCCTGGATGAGACACTGTAGAGCGCTTTGCCATAGTGTGCATGGAACGCGTCGTTTGGAAGTGTCGTCTGAATCTCCGAAATGCGCATGTCAATCGCCTACAGAGCACGCATGTCAAGTTTGCTTCCACGCAACTGTGACAGCGCCTCTGCTTCCGAACACCCTCTTGTGTATCGCCTCCCCTAAGGGTGCGCTCCAAGTGTCAAAACCTCATGTGACTCGATTTCGCTTGTGTCCTTGGCCAGCCTATGTTCCACCTTTTTATACATTTCGGTTCCCATCAGATGGAGACCTTCGCGTCCACTTAGCCAACTTGCCCAACTTGACTTCCTTGAAGCGCTAGCCGTCATGGGCATCGTTTTAACCGACACCCCCACCCAACCCATGCGAGGTGCCCAACACTTAGTCATTTTTGGCCAAGTGCCCACCTCTGCATGGCCCAGTCATTTTTGGTCAAATGCCCACCTCCGCATGGCCCAATGGGCATTTCTTCCAAGTGCCAAGGAAACCCTGCCTGGCCCAATGGGCATTTCTTCTAAGTGCCAAGGAAACCCCTTTTTGGCCAAGTGCCCACCTCTGCATGGCCCAGTCATTTTTGGTCAAATGCCCACCTCCGCATGGCCCAATGGGCATTTCTTCCAAGTGCCAAGGAAACCCTGCCTGGCCCAATGGGCATTTCTTCTAAGTGCCAAGGAAACCCCGCCTTGGTGACCAAAATGGCTGCAACAGATATATGTTTAGTTTTCAAAACAAATTCAATTAAAAAAAAAACTACTCTCAAGTCCTTTAGGACCCTTTCATGAACTTCCGTTTTCATCAAGAAAAACATATACATCCCAAAAACCTGATCTTCTAAAAATAGAAAATGGACAGTTTTTCTCCAATCAAATTTTCACCTTAATTAAACTTTAATAATCATAGACACGAGCATGGAGAAATGAAAACTTTAATAATCATAGACACGAGCATGGAGAAATGAACCTTGATTAATCTTAATAATCATAGACAGGAGTATGAAGTGATCCCATTCCGTTGTTTTCTTAAAAAAAAATGTCAATTCTCGTTTCTGTAGGTGAGATCCATCTTTGGTTAGTTGATCTGCTCTTGAATTTCTTTCTAAACACATGGTTGATACTTACTGAACCTAGCTGATCTTTTAATATTTTAGTCTCTTCCTTATAATATGTATCAATAGTGTATAATAAAATCTTTATAAATCTGCTTTGGTTAGTTGATCTGCTCTTGAATTTCTTTCTAAACACATGGTTGATACTTACTGAACCTAGCTGATCTTTTAATATTTAGTCTCTTCCTTAAGATGTATCAATAGTGTATAATAAAATCTTTATAAATCTGTTTTGACCATTAAAATAATGTAATTATGGATTTTGTTTTGAGCATTAATTTATGTTTACTGTGACTTGGAATCTTCAAACATCTGAATGCCCTTTCATGCCTCGTTGCCCCGTTTCACTACAGATACAGTAGTTATCTGAAAGCACTCAAAGTCTGCAAAATCGTTCGTTCTCTGCCCAAATCCAGCTTTGAAACTAATACAACAATACATTTTCTAAATCATTATAAACCTTAATTAGAAAAATGTAATTCAATGACTTCAGATCTTTATCAAGAAAGCCAGCAGCATCATCTTCTTTAAGAATATGATCGAACTCTAAATCATTATAAACCTTGAATAGAAAAATGACATTCAATATCAAATCTTTCACCTCGTATGTATCAAGAAAGCCAGCAGAATCATCTCCATTGAATTCAGGGTCTATGCTTATATCGAAATCAGGTCCCTTCAAAATTATATCGTTGAAAACGTTTCAATGCAATGAAAACAGTAATTGTAATTCTTAAAACACTTAATGTCATATTTCCAATTTTATAGAAACAAGACATACGCTTCTATTTACCATCTCTCAAAAGTCTTTTATAATATATAAACATTATAATATTTTTTTTCTGAAATGTCTTCGACAATTGCAATTGTATTTTTATGATGCGTTTTTTATACAAATGTGTGTAACATAAATGGAGATATATAATATCAATAAATGTAAACCGACCTTTTGACTTGTAAATGGTGTGAGCTATAGATGTCGAAGTTTAATTGCAAGCCTCTATTTTCAAGAATGTCAAGCCAGCATTCATGCACACCATACTGGTCTATTTTCCCATCCCGTAATTTTCTTATAAATCTTCTCTAAACAAAATTTCATGAACGGTTTCCAAAACATTACAATGAATAATCAGAACGCTGTCATTCAATAGCTTCGGGTTTTAATTGCTATATCATGGTTTCAAGTCTTATATTCTGAAGATTCTAGAAGAAGAATTGCTGTAGTTTCTATTGCTTAAATCATAATTTCAATAATTTGGATAATTTTAAAATGTGGTGTTTACTTTACAAATGAAATTGCATAATTACACCAACTGCAATTTACAAACATAATTATAACCAAATTTGATAACAATTAAAAAACAAAACAAAACAAAAAATTTGTTGGTCTTTATCCTATACACCAACGCTGTCTTTTCTATCAAGAAAATCAACTCTTTTGATTTCAAGCTTTGAAGCTTTGTACATACATAAACATAACGCTGTCTTTTTTCTATTAAGACAATCGACACTTTTGATTTCAAGCTTTGAAGCTTTGTTAAACATAAGAACATCAAGACTTTAGATATCGGACGTCAGATCATCAGCTCCCCTGGTCTGGGATTATAAAAAAATTTAACTAGTGAAAATCAATATTCTGTGTTTCAGGATTACCATGACTTTTGAAAAAGTTGAATATGTTCAATATCATATGGTATTGCTGTCTCAGAAAAAGTCATTGTTTATATGTCCTGCAATTATAACTCTTGCTTCAAGGGACTTTTCACATTTTATGAAATCAATTTATATTAAAACTAAAATTACACATCCAGTTACAAAATAGAAGATGGCAGTTTTCCATGAATCATGCCAGAAGCAAAATCCAATCCAAACACTTTCAATCCGCCAACACAATAATTTTAATAGTAAACCTATTTATAAATAGTAAGTCTTCCAAATACATTGTTTAGGTCACATAATTGATTTTACACTGAATAAGACAAAAAGAAAATGTGCATATTTATTTTTATAAAATGCTCACTCATTTGCTTGTGAGCTAGCAAAATTTAACCTGGTAAAAGTCTATGAGACAAAAAAAAAAAAAAAAATCATATTGCCTTCCAATATAATAAAATAAATATAAAAAATCTGAGATAGCAAAATTTAAATTTTAATATATATTTTTTATAAAAAAAATCATAAAATAAAAAACATAATGATCTCCACATACAACTGTACAATGACACTTCCTTAGTGAAGAAAAAAAAATTGAGAAAGAAAATAAATCATATAAATATTAATAACTATAAAGCTATAAAGAGGTCAACCTACCTAAGCCTATCCGAAGTTTCCAAACATTAAGTCATACTCGTTTCTTTGTGTAGACCTATCTACACAAGTAAATAATTACAAATCAACTGTATAAATGAATTACAGCAGGCACACTTTACCTTAACACAGGTATTTCATAAATTCCTACTGAACAAATATTTCATAAATTCCTACTGAACAAAAAATTTAATGGAAAAAAAACTGAACAAAGTTTACAGTATCGCTTATTATTGAACAAATACAGATGATTGCAGACATGTTTTTCTATTTGGAATGGGAGAAAAGAAACTAGATGAAATACCAAATTGGGAAACAAAAAATTTAATGGAAAAAAAACTGAACAAAGTTTACAGTATCGCTTATTATTGAACAAATACAGATGATTGCAGACATGTTTTTCTATTTGGAATGGGAGAAAAGAAACTAGATGAAATACCAAATTGGGAAGTAATCGCTTATTATTAAACAAATACAGATGATTACATACATCTGTTTTCTAATTCGAATGGGAGAAAAGAAACTAAATGGAATACTGGCTTGGAAGGTAATCTACCAGATGGTTGTATAAATAGTTTTCTAATTCAAATAGAAATAGTAAATTCTAATTCAAATGAGAAAAGAAACAAAAAATAACAAATGATTGCATACATGGTTTTCTAATTCAAATTAGAGAAAATAAAATAAAATGGAATACTAGATTGAAAAGAAATCTTAATTCCATTTTTTTAGAATTGGGCCACTGCTCATCATTCCATTCCAGTTTTTTAGAATCTAGCCCTCATCATTGGGTATTAATCATAAATAATATAATAGTATTCCCTTTTATTACAATGATAAGGGTTTTTATTTGAGATTTGGGGTTGATTACAGCCTATGCTTTTCATCTACTGATGAAGATGAAGATGAGACAACTGTAATAATGCATAGATAACTCATAGCTAATGAATGGATAGCCGACAGTTCATGGCAGATAACTATAAGAATGTGAGATAAAAATAACATAATATAAAAAATAACTGATAGTTGATAAATGGATAACAAGAAGAATGTCAGCGATAACATGAGGCTAGGCATGGATAACTCAGACTTGAACCTGTTTAACTAGAAGAATATAAAGAATAAGAGAAGTGTCCAAGCTATCTTCCATTTCATCACTATTTCTCAACCATTTTATCCGTATCACCATGATCCAGCCACAAACTATGTGAGTATGCTAATTGTAGCATTTGCGAAATTATGTACACTAATCGAAGCGTATGAAGCGTATGAAGCCTACAATGTATACCTGTATTACTGGAAAGTGACAACATAATTTAAATATAATTATTTAAACATGTATTACAGGAAGGTAAGGAGAATGAATTGAACATAATTATTTTTTTAAAGCAAAATCAAAATACATGCTTTTGAATTTTTTTTGGGCATTGAATGATGATGCATAGCAATGTTTTCTGAAATGTTACAGCCAAAAAACTTTACTCTAAACGTTAACACACAGAAATTAACAGGTTAATTCCCAGAAATTTCCAAGAAAACATTATATACAAACTTTAAGCACATTACCTTCAACAACTTCACTGTCCTTCCAATGTCATTGGCAATCAACTTCCCTGTCCTTCCAATGTCATCAATTCAGACATTGACTCGTATGTGAGGCGGATCAAAGGAGAGATGCAGTTTGCCTGCACAGGTTCCTTGCTTTTCATGTTCAAACTTTGACTCCGCCCAAGCCTCGGGTCACTCACATAGTTACTCTAGAGTAATGTTAGTAAACTTGGATATGTTTTTAGGAAGGAGGAAGAACATACTTATATGGTTCCTTCCGAAAAACACAAATCATGAATTACTGAAATTGATCTCTAAATCAGTATAGATTCATCTTAAACAGTATCTACCAAGCACTAAAAGAGAGCAAATCTCTCTAACTGCAAACCCTAAACCTTTTTTAAAATCAATATAGATCCATCTTAAATAGTATCTACCAAGCACTAAAAGAGCAAATCTCTCTAACCGCAAACCCTAAACCTTTTTTAGAATAGAAATGTGAGGAAATGTGAATAGAATGTTTATGGTTTTAATGTGGTTTAAAAAATATTTTTAATCTAAATTGAGGCTATATGTTATTTATTATAACATTTTATTAATTTTTACAAAGGACATGTTTCAGCTGTAAGATACTAGAGCACAGAAAGACTTACACATCCCCTACTGGGCTGTAATAAAATGCACCTCTTCTGCGCAAAGGCAAACCTTCTCTTCTACCGCAAAGACAAACAGCTAAAAAAGAAAAACTCAACATTGACACAGTTGTCAACATGCACAAAGGAAAAAAGAAAAGGACAAACAGCAAGAAAGGAAAAGAAAAACCCAACATTGACACAGTTGTCAATATGCACAAAGAAAAAATAAAAGACAAACAGCGAGAAAGGAAAACCCAACATTGACAGAGTTGTCAACATGAAAAATACCTAAAACAAATAAAAATAAAAAGCGGGGAAGGAAAACCCAACATTGACAGAGTTGTCAACATGAAAAATACCTAAAACAAATAAAAATAAAAAGCGGGGAAGGAAAACCCAACATTGACAGAGAATAGAAATGTGAGGAAATGTGAATAGAATGTTTATGGTTTTAATGTGGTTTAAAAAATATTTTTAATCTAAATTGAGGCTATATGTTATTTATTATAACATTTTATTGATTTTTACAAAGGACATGTTTCAGGTGTAAGATGCTAGAGCACAGAAAGACTTACACATCCCCTACTGGGCTGTAATAAAATGCACCTCTTCTGCGCAAAGGCAAACCTCCTCTTCTACCGCAAAGACAAACAGCTAAAAAAGAAAAACTCAACATTGACACAGTTGTCAACATGCACAAAGGAAAAAAGAAAAGGACAAACAGCAAGAAAGGAAAAGAAAAACCCAACATTGACACAGTTGTCAATATGCACAAAGAAAAAATAAAAGACAAACAGCGAGAAAGGAAAACCCAACATTGACAGAGTTGTCAACATGAAAAATACCTAAAACAAATAAAAATAAAAAGCGGGGAAGGAAAACCCAACATTGACAGAGTTGTCCACACGCAAATACACAGAGATGTAACAAGCACACTAAATGCAAATACACAGAGTGTAACAAACACACTACATGCAAATTAAAATATTGCAATAAACATGCATTGGTGAAAAGTTAAAGCTAAATAAAAGTTCTCGTAGAGCAAAGAACCTTCAAATCTTACGGAGAATCAAGGTCCAAGGCACACAGAAGCTCCACTGAAATATCTCGGATTTCCATTTTAATGTATGTTTAAGCTTTCTTCACGAAATCTCTGTTGAGACTTGAAAGGAAAACACCATTCATTCTAAGCAAATCAACTGTACAAAATACAACCACACGCCATCACTGAAAATTTGAATGAGTGCGCCTCTTATAGATTATTGGGTTCTTCGCTACTTTAATGTAGTTTCATGCTTTCTTCTTGAGACTTCAAAAAAGAGAGCACCATAACTAAGCATATAAGCAGTTCAAAACATACCCACAAACTTAAACAAACAGAAACCGAAAGGAGAAGCCATTCTTGGAAACATGAATGAATGCAAGTGTTGAATAAAGGTCCGATGAACACAGTAGCACCGCCGAAATCTGTAAACTCCATTTTAATGTATGTTTATGCCTTCTTCGTGAAGTCTATTGGGACTTCATAAAGAGAGCCACACACTAAGCGAATACCCACAAACTTAACAGAAAAATAACGGAAAAGCTATACCTGAAAATTTGAATAAATGCAAATCAAAGAGATTATTGGATTCTTCTCTATTTTAAAGCATGTGTATACTTTCTTTTTCAAGTCTACCTACAACCTTAAACAGAAAAAGAAAAGGAGAAGCCATACCTTAAAATCTACCCACAACCTTAAACAGAAAAAGAAAAGGAGAAGCCATACCTTAAAATTTGAATAAATGCAAGTCCTAGAGATTATTGGGTTCTTCGCTATTTAAAGATACTTTTATGATTTCAAACCAGAAAGCACCATACTAAGCAAATAAAAAGATTACAAAATACCCACAAACTTGAACAGAAACGAAAAGGACAAGCCATACCTGAAAATATAAATGAATGCAAGTTGTAGAGATCATTGGGTTCTTTGCTAAACAGAGCCTTGGTGCTGCTGTTGCCGTTTGGCTTCACAATAAGAGAGTTGTCCTCCTTCACGATCTACCATAATAGCTGCTTGGTACGGCTTTCACCCCTACACACACAAGCTGCAAGGTAAAACCCTATCTATATCGCTCAAGAAAAAGGGGAAAAAAAATAAAACGGAGAGAAATTTAACATGTATTAAATGAAGAGGAAAAGCATGATACTCTGCGTCCAAGCGGTGCTCTGTTAGTGCTCCTCGGCAGGATTCGCGAGTATCAATTGCGGAGGGAAAACAAACCATGATGCTACTGAAATCTTGATAGCTGTTTTTTTCAGCCGAAACAAGATTTGCTTTGCCTCGCAATCGATACCCACATCCTCTACCCAGATCTTTAAAAAAAGAATAATATGAACAGGGGCATGGACTGCAGGCAGAGGGTTTGGCTCTCAGTGGCATATCAACGATAAGAAATAGACTGTAAGTTCCTTGAATAAATGTATGGCCAAAGTTCAGACATGATGGAATGCAGTTAAAAGGAACATTTACTCGAAAACTGAGCACAGGCTACTGGTATGCTTAACCAAATTTGGATCAAATACTGAACAATGCCGATAACGAAAACTCATATCACAACTCTTATCTAGATCAACAACAGAGGAATTTGTAGACCAGTGGGTGAGGGCTTATTCAATTTATAGGCCTCCGTCCCTTTGGATGGTTTTTATCTAAACCGGATCGAACTTTAAAGAAGGTAAAGAAACTTGTGCTATACGTTTTCGATCCTGTAACACGTAGCTTTCGAAGCAGCGCCGAGAGTCCAGTGCATATGCCCACAATGTTAAAATTCCAACCAAAGCAGGACCCTACCCACCGACTACACAATCTTAAATGGACCCTAGTACCTATCCACAATTTAAATTGACCATGCCTGATTGCTTTTTGGTTTTAGTTGAAATATACCTACCACACCTAATTGGTTTGGTTAATTGTAGAAGTAAGTGAGACTAAATCTCTCATAAACCTAAGATTTGAAATGGACCACACCTAAGTGACTTGAGCTTTGGACAATACCTAAAGGTAGTACATTGTTCATATAATTCAACCATACCTAAGTGACTTGAGCTTTGGACAAAACCTAAAGGTAGTACATTGTTCATATAATTCAAGTGAATTAAGGTAGCACCTTGTTTATATATTTTTAATATAAGCATAGTATTTTTTTTTTGAAAAATAAAATTAATTGGTTATGATTTTTCTTTGAAAAATTAGGTATTTGGCACATTGATGGAGCCCATCATAATAGAATGGGATGTGTGGTGCTAGAATATTATATAAAGATAGTAAGTCACATATTGTTAAATTGTGTGGATGGTTGTTGGTAGTGGATCTAATACGATGGTTGAGCTCATATTTTGTGGGGTTACTTTGGTTTGTAAAGAGGAACCATGTTTTAAATATCTATATTACGGGTGATTCAAAGGTTGTAATCGATTAGGCAAATGGGAATTCTTCTCTCCATTCTTTCGTTTTGGACCATTGGATGAGCAAGGTAAATGCTTGATTTCATATTTCTCTTATATCTTCTTCAAGCATATTTACAGGAAATTTAATTCTGAAGCTGATCTTTTTTCCAAGTTGGTCATTGGCGATATGGATGGACGTCTTTTTTTTAAAGATTTTAGAGAAGGAGTGTTGTATAACTGTGGTTATCTAAATTTATCTAATGATGTGTAGTTTCTTCTATTGTTACTCGAAGTCTATCGCTGGGAAAGCTACTTTTGTGGATTGGCAACTAGATAGTTTGTTTTTTCTTTTTATATGGGGATGTTTTCAATCTCTATATTTTGAATAGTTTTTTTTTGTGAGTCATATATCTTAAGTTTACTGATTAGACATTATACAATGGACATAGTTATATAGTCTAGCATTTATATGCCGCTCATAACTAGTAGAAAGAGTTTTTTCTCTAGTCTTTTCATGTTGTAATGTTGTAAGCAATTATGATTCTCTAAATAACAAGTTGTGTTTTTTAGTGTATGGAAGAAGTGGAAAAAAAAATAAAGTTAAAAATTTAAATTTCCAAATTACATTTCCAAGAGAACCTAATGAATTATTTTATTATTTTAGGCCTAACCTTCTCAAAGGTAGTACATTGTATATATACTTTTAATACAAGTATAGTATTTTTTTTGAAAAAAAAAACAGTAATAAGGTTATGATTCCGCTTTGAAAATTTGGGCATTGGGTACATTGACGGAGCCCATCATAATAGGATGTGTGGTATGTGTGGTGTTGGAATATTATATAAGGATAGTGAGTCAGGAATTGTTCAATTGTGTCAACTTAGCTTTGAAGTACTAGTACCGCAAAGGAGAAGTGATGCTTCTAAAAAATAAAATTAATTAAATTTATTTATTTTTTAATTTTGATAATTAAGTCCACTCCTATAAGGATTTATGTCCCATCCAAAATGTACTACAAGAATCGAGAGATGGGATTATTATTTTAAAAAAATGAAATTATTTTAATTTTCATAAATATGCAAGATCTAAACTATTTAGTTAGCCTCAACCCATAAGAGTGTCAAGCTTGATCCGCGAGATGTAGAACAGTTGGTGGCGAGGTATGGTTAAGACGCCCCCTAAGCTGGAAGGTCACCGGTTCTAATCCCGTCGGATACCAAAAAATCCAACCATGTTAAGGGTTGGTGCAGTCCAGGCCGGGTGCGATCCCCAGGTGATTTTGACGGCTTAGATGCCCCTAGTTCGTGGTTTCTTAGCCAATGGAAACCCTGCTAGTCAGGGGGGTTCCACCACTTTGCCAACAAAAAAACAAGAATGTCAAGCTTGAAAAAAACATGTCAATTAACAAAAAAATATAAAAGCTAAAAAAATTGAAGAAAATAAATAACATCAACCTTAAAATATCTAATAATGTATTATTTTATTTCATTTCATAAAATAAATCTTAAGAATGTATTATTTGATTGAGAGAGAAAATCTTAAATTCAAGATTACATATTAAATTAACGATACCAAATGGTGGCTTATGATGGAATGGGAATACTCACAAGCAAGGGCATCACAAATATGTAATCTCTTTATTTACCAACTTATTGCTATTCATATCATTTGATGTTGTTTGGTCGAGAGAATTAAACTTAAATTCAAGATCAATGTTCAATGAACAGTGCCCAATGTTGACTTGTGACCATATGGAAATAATGACAAATGAGGGCCTCATCAATTAGTAATTTATATCTATTTACCTGTCTATTATTCATGTCATTTGATGTGAGAAGACTCTATTACTCTCTTAAGAGGAAGAAGAGACTAAAGACATAAAGTTATAGACATTTCTTTTATACTTGCGTTATTCATTATGTATGCAATTTTGTAATTGTATTAAGCCAATTGTTTATTGACCTTGGCAATTAACTTATCACAATGACATTTTATTTTTAGGATAGTTATACCATGAAACATTGGATTGAATCACAATTAAACAACCATTTGCACCAAGAGGTGCAAAGGAACGTTGAGAGGGTAAAAATATTGTGTCTTTTTGCAACTTAACCATTTCGCAATTGAGTATTTATGCGACTTGTTTTTTTGGTTTTGCGGATTATGGAAGGGCTCTTTTTTATTTTATATACCTTTGTGTTTCCACAACCCGCGTTTCGCAGTCGAAAATAGGATTGCAAAAGTTCTTTTTTTTTGTCGAGGGGGGGGAGGGGGTTGTGAAAATCAATTTATCGCAACCGGCATCTCATAATGCGGATTGCGGAATGTTGGAATTTATTGGTTGAACATTTTTTGTAATTATTTTCAAAACAAGGTTTTATGTTTTATGGTTTCCGCAATCCGCAATGCGGGTTGCGGAATGAAATTATTGATCATTTGAAAATTGTTAAAGTTCCACATTCCGCAACCCGCACTAATCTGCAAGTTGCAGGTGAGCAATGTTCTAAGTGTGATTTTTATTGAGTTTCTGCAATCCGCAATGTGGACATTGTAGATTGCGGAAAGCAAAAAAAGTCTAATTTTGCATGTTTTTCTCGTTTCCTTTCTGCAACCTACAATGCAAATTGCAGAACTGAAAAATAAAACTTTATTTCGAAAAGGATTTCTGCAATCCACATTCCACAATAACTTGCAGGTTCCAAGTTGCAGAAAGACAAATTTTTATTAAAAGAAAACTCTGACTCTTGATCTATCTGGACTTTATCTCCTTATCTAGATTTGTAACCTCTATAGTTTCATTGTCAACCTGCAAACAATGGATGATTGAGATTAAAGTGACAAACTAAAATGGATGATTTTATTGATAAGTGTTCATCACAACTTGACAGGTGTTTGTCGGCAACCCACAAAAATTGGACGATTGAGATTGAAGCGACAAACTAAAATGCGAAGATGAAGAACAATAAAAAAATTTAGATATTTTGATTTCTACAATCCACAGTCCGCATTTGTGGGTTGCGGAATGCGGGATGATATTAGCGATCAGGAAAAAATTTAAAACTTCTGCAATCCGCAATCCGTGAATCATTTGCGGAATGCGGATTGCGGAAATCCTTTTCGAAATAAAGTTTTTTTTTTTTTTTCGGTTCCGCAATCTGCGTTGCAGGTTGTGGGTTGCGAAAAGGAAAAGAGAAAAACACGCAAAAATAGATTTTTCTGCTTTCCACAATCCGTATTGCGAATTGCGGAAACTCAATAAAAATCACACTTGCAACATTGCTCACCCGTAACCCGCAAATTATTGTGGATTGCAGAATGCAGAACTTTAACAATTTTCACATGATCAATAATTTCATTCTGCAACCCACATTGCGGATTGCAGAAACCATAAGATTTTAAGTTTTTTGGGTATTTTCACTTCCGCATTTTGCTTTTCCACCCTGATCTCAACCATCCATTTCTGCAAGATCTACGGCTCAAATCTATTTTGTCGTTGAGCCCTGGTTTATTTAATTCATTCGACTTTATCATGAGAATTGACCATATTTATTGACCTTTTTTATTACGTCTGATATTTTTACTACGGATTTTTCTCGCTCAAGCTCACAAATCCTCACATAAACATAATACATAAATATGTATGACATGTACAATTATTATATTTTTATATTTATTAAAGTATATAGAATTTTTTTTGTATTTATTAAATAATAGTTTTATATGAATGTTTAAACTGTAATATTTATGAAAGAAATGTTTTTATATAGCATAATTGAAGAAGGTTGCAAATTGAATAAAACACAAATTAGGTAAATATATTAACTTGTTAAATGATGCATTACAATATTGAAATAGAAACCATTTCATTAATCATAGAAACTATTTACTTTGAAATATAATCCAAAATAAATAACTATTTTATTCTGAAAACGCACCTTAATCATATGCATTTGTCATTTGTTATATTTTATATTTATTAAAGTATATATGTTTGTTGTATTTATTAAATATCAGCTTTATATGAAACTGTAATATTTATGAAAGAATTAATTTTATATAAATAATTGAAGAATGTTGCAAATTGGATAAACACAAATTAGGGAAAGATATTAACTTGTTATGTTCCCGACAGGGAATATATATGAATCGGTTAGGTCCATTAATTGGAGAGACATATTTAATTTTTTTAGTTTTGAAATGTTTTTAATATAGTTTGATTAATTTTTATTTTTTGAATTATTTAAATATTGATTTAACTTAATTTTTATTGGTCCTTTGCAGGTGACGTTTGCTTGGGTCTTTGTGCCCCAAGACCCGGCGGCGTGATAACGTAAGCAATGGCATTGAAAAATGAAAAGTTTGAGTTAGAATTAAATGAGCCAATACCTTTAAGCTGCACTTTTGCTCGGTGTTATTGCTGTTGGTAATCGGGTGTGGCGTTACACGTACAACATGCAGATTAACTGACATCAACCCTACTGTGGCGTTACGCGTACAGCATGCAGCTGAACTCACTTCCACCTGTCGTCCAATCCACTTGTTAGAGGGGTGGACCGCTGTCCCGCAGCAGTGTTGTCCCAGTGTCTTCATATTCCTACAATAGCGGATCACATGTCTTGGATTCTTAGTACTTTTAGGTCTCCTCGTATCTCATATGGCAGCTGGCCAAAAACTTCTGCACTCACTCACTTTGAAAACCATGCAGCAACCAGTGCGTTACACTTGATCTCCTGCATGCACCGAAGGTGCCTGCGTTATAGTTTTTTTCTGCTCTAAAATGGGGTTACTCTTCAATTTCTGACGAACCGATTTCTTTCAACTAGTCTTAGCTTAAGCTTATGCCACTACTTTCATTAAAAAAAATGAGGAAGTTGAGACTAATTTCTTTAGTTTATTTTGTAGCTGTGTTTGGAACTTCATGTGTAATGCTATGCTCTAAAGCTGTTGTTGCTCCATATGTCCTAATTGGAAAACACAAATTAGCAATACAGAAGACAAAGTGGAAGAAAGCCACTGGTACATGGTATGGCAATCCACATGGAGATCGAAACGATGGTAAGGGCAAACATAGTAATTTTTTTAAACTTATTTTTATATGTAATATGACTGTTGTCCTTCTTGCAAACAAAATGGTATTTATGTTTTGCTTTGTAATTACAGGCGG